>CAKNXH010079823.1:0-24990 GCA_932178445.1 Andricus quercusramuli | reverse complement strand
ATAGTCTGGGTAAAAATCTACAGATTAGTTTAAAAATTTAATTATTTTCTTGAAAATGTAATTATTTTGTTAAAAAGTCATCTTTTCTGGTCAGTAATTCAACTACTTAGTTGAAAGTTGAACTACTTTGTTCAAAATTCATTTTTTTTTGTACGAGATTCATCTCTTTTGTTGAATATTTAACTATTCCTATTTAGAAAATTAATATTCTTGCTTAAAAAAATATCTTTCGGGTTAAGCTCTTTTGTTGAGAATCAATTTTGTTGTTAGAGGTTCGTAATTTTATTTGAAAATTCATCTCTTTGGATGAAAATGTGTTTTGTTAATTTTTTGTTTGTTATTAAGAATTAATTTTTTAAACTGAAAATGCATGTGTTTTATTGAAAATTTGCCTTTTTTTGTAGAAATTTAATCTTTTTCAGTTAAAAATTCAACTGTTCGGTTAAGAACTAATCTGTTTTGTTGAGAATTCGATTATTTTGTTGTAAATTCATATTGCCTGGTTGGAAAATCAACTAATTAGTTTGAATTTTAACTAATATAAAAAAATGGCTACAATTGACACGTCATTTTAGTTAGAAATTGATCTATTTTGTAGAAAATTCGTCTGTTTGGCTTTCAAATTCAACAAATTGGTAGGAAATTAAACTATTTGGTCAAAAATTCGTCGCGTCTGGTTTAATTCAACAAACTGAAAATCATTTTTATTTAAAAATTAATTTTTTGGAATAAAAATTTTTAAAATTCTATTTTTGGTTGAAACAAAATCTTTTCAAGTTGAAAATTCAACTGCCTTTAAAAAATTTCGTCTTTTTGGCTGGAAAATACCACTGTTTTTAGTTGAATTTTAATCTTTATTGTTTGAAAATTTCGACTAATTGGTGGACAATGCACCTTCGTAGGTTGAGAATTCAATTATTTTGATAAAGTCATATTGTTTGGTAGAAAATTCATCGTTTATAATAGAAAATTTATCTTTCTTGGTCAAAAATTAACTTTTTTTTTTGCCTGAAAGTTGAAATATTTGGTTTTTAATGCAACTGTTTGGTTAAAAATTAATTTTCTTGTTATTGAAAATTCATCTATTTTGTTACAAAATCTTTCCGGGTTGAAAATTTCACAATTTTGTTGGAAATTTAATATATTTTGACTTAAAATCTTAAAACTTAAGTGTTTCATTCAATATCCGGTATACACATCAATTTGATTCAAAAGAATTTATGCCCCTATTATTCTCTTATTTTCGTGAAAAATCACCCTATTTCTCCGGTTTTAAGAGAATTTTGGACGTTATTTTTCTGAGAGGGGGGGGGCGACGGTTATTAAAGGAGGGGGGGGGGGGCGGGGGGGGGTAGCAAAAAAATGGTAACGTAGGTTAGGTAAGACCCCTTATCCTCGCTGGAGAGGAGAAAGGCCTGCCCAGCGAGGAGAAATTCCCGACGGTAGCAGATGTTGCACTTCCACCTCAATTTCTTTTGAAGAGCGGGAGTGAGATGGAGTAGTGGTAAAGTCGTGTGGTCATCTCTCGTTCTAGTGACGTAGGAGGAGGCGACTATACCATCACTTGAGCGCTTTCAGAAGAAATGGAAGTGGAAGTGCCACATCTGCTTCGATCGAGAATTTCTCCTCGCTGGGCAGGACTGCTCTACGATTTGGATTTAAGAAACAATATTTTGTATGCATACCCTTGCAAGAGCTTGAAATCCTGCATCTGTGAAATGAGTGCAGGCGACGCATTCTAAGACACTGAGGAGAGGACAGTGTTGTGCCAAAGTTACTAAGGATGCATCCGTTAGGTTTGGACAGTTGGAAAGACAAACGTAATGCAGTCGAGGACATCTTTCACTTAGTTCCCTCACAGCGTCGTCAGTTATATTCTATTGGAAAAAAAGGAATATTTATTTGAATTATTTATTTTACTGTTCAATCATTCATTTTAATTGCTTTCCAAATCTACAATTGGATTCGTTCTAAAAAGTCTCCAGGTTTCTTCCTCTGTACTTTTCAAAGTCGCGCATCTCTTGCGACAACAGTGGCAGGGATCACAGCGATTCAGTAGTTGCAATTATAGGTAAAAAAGGTATTTTTTTTCGAAAAAAAGGGGATTAAAAGGGAATTTACTTGATTATATTTTAATTAAAATTTAATTATATTATATGCTATTAGCTGCTGATGTTTGAATTTTTAAAAATGTATTTTGATCATAGATTTTGATACCTTATTTTCATCCATTTTTTTCTAAAGCTTTATTTTTCGTACATAACACAAAAATCACTATTTGAAAAATTACTTTTTCTGTTTTTTTTTTTTTTTTCATTGGGCGTTTAAATTTGTTTAAAATGTATTTTTATCAATAGAAAGCTCTCAAATGTCCACAATATTATGAAACGTTAGCTGAAAGAAGATTATAATATGAAAAACAGAAATTGGAACAATAATTATTCTCGAAAATAACAAAATTATGAAGATAACAATTTTAAAAAATACGCAGTTTGCTAACTTTCATTGACAATTTTTTCTTTCTGAACTGGAAAATGATTTTTGATTGACAATTCTTTTTTTTTAAGTTCATCTTTTTCCGGTATAATTAAATTTTTTTTTCGTTGAAATACAAATAATTACATTTTTCGTTGAGAATTAATTTTTCTTAATTAAAAATTTTATTAGTTGGTTGAAAAGTTGATTATTATGTTAAAAATGGAATTATTTTCATAGAAAATACAACTATTTGTTTGAAAATTCAAGTAATTGGTTAAAAAGTTAGTATTTTCGGGTTCAAAATGAAACTGTTTGGTAGAAAAAATAATGTTTAGCCTAAAAATTTAATAATTTGGTTAGAACTTCAAACTATTTAGTATGAAATTAACATTTTGGTTGAAAATTCAACAATTTGGTTAAAATTTGTTTTCTTTCTTAATTGAAAAATCTGTTTTGATTACAAAAAAAGTTATTTTGTTGAAAATTCGTCTTCTTTTGGAGAATTTAACTGTTCTTGTATTTAAAATAAAATAAAAGTTTGTGATTAAAATACCAGCTATTACATTTTTTGTTAAGAATTCATATTTGTTGGTTGAATATTAAACTGGTTGGTTGAAAGTGGAACCACTTTGTTAAAAATGTATTCTACGGTTAAACATTAATCATTTTAGTTGGATATGTACTTTCTTCGTTAAAAATAAAGTTAACTACTTTGTTGAAAATTTAAGAGGTTTGTTAAAAAGTCATCCTTTTTTGTTGAAAATTCCATTGCTTTATTGTAAACTCGTCTATTTGGGTTAAAAATTGAACTATTTTGGTAGAAAATTGAACTATTCAGTTGAAAATTCAAATATTTGATTAAAAAATTTTAATTTTCAGGTTGAAAATGAAACTGTTTTGTAGAAAGTTTGATTTTTCAGCTTAAAACATTAATTTTGTGGTTAAAACCTTATCTATTTAGTGGAAAATAACCTTATCGTTGAATTGCAAAAAGACTGTTTTGTTGCAAAATTTTTCCATCTTTGAAAAAATTCAACTGTTTTTGATTTAAAATAAAAAATATATATATTTTTTTGATATAAATATAATCTTTTACATTTTTGGTTAAGTATTCTTTTTTTTAAATTAAACTATTTTGTTGAAAATTCGTCTTCTTTGGATGAGCTCAACGGTTTTTTATTTGAAATAAAAATATTTTTTTTGGTTGAAATATCAACCATTATATTTTCGTTAAGGACTTATCTTTTTTGGTTCAAAATTCAGCTACTTGGTTGAAAGTTGAACTACTTGGTTAAAAATTCATTTGTTGCTTGAATATTCATCATTTTTGTTAAAAACTCATCTCTTTTTAGTTGGAAAAATTGAACTATTTTGTTGAAAATTCGTTGTTTTTTTTGTATAACCTCAACTATTTGTTTGATAATTTATATTTGCGGGTTGAAATTTTAATTGCTGATTAAAATAAAATAAATTATGGTTTGAAATATAAACTATAACATTTTTCGTTGACAATTCATCATTCATTATTTTGGTGGAAAATTAATCTCTTTAGTTTAAAATTGGTATTTTTTGGTAGGAGAAAATTAATTTTCTTGATTGAATATCATCTTTTTGGTTGAAAATTGAACTATTCACTTGTTTTTTTTTTTTATTATTAAATCGAATTCATCTTCTTTGGTTGAAAATTGAACTAGTTAGTTGAAAGTTGAACCACTTTGTTAAAAAACTTATTCTACGGATAAAGATTTATCATTTTAGTTGAATATGTACTTTCTTCGTTAAAAATGTAACTATTTTTTTCGAAATCCATTTTTAGTTTGTCGAATTCAATGGTGTTCTTATTTAAATGAAAATTTTTTTTTTTGAAATATAAACTATTACATTTTTCGCTAGGAATTCATCTTTTTCCGTTACAAATTTTATTAATTGGTTCTAAAGTTAACTATTTTGTTGAAAATTTAACATGTTTGTTAAAAAGTCATCCTTTTTTGTTGAAAATTCCATTGCTTTATTGTAAACTCGTCTATTTAAGTTAAAAATTCAACTATTTTGGTAGAAAATTGAACTACATATTTAGTTGAAAATTCAAATATTTGATTAAAAAATTTTAATTTTCAGGCTGAAAATGAAACTGTTTTGTAGAAAGTTCGATTTTTCAGCTTAAAAAATTAATTTTGTGGTTGAAACCTTATCTATTTAGTGGGAAATAACCTTGTTGTTGAATTGCAAAAAGACTGTTTTGTTGCAAAATTTTTACATCTTTGAATAAATTCAACTGTTTCTGATTTAAAATAAAAAATAAAATGAACTTTTTTGATACAAATGTCATCTATTACATTTTTGGTTAAGTATTCTTTTTTTTTTAAATTAAACTATTTTGTTGAAAATTCGTCTTCTTTGGATGAGCTCAACTGTTTTTTATTTGAAATAAAAATATTTTTTTTTGGTTGAAGTATCAACCATTATATTTTCGTTAACGACTTATTTTTTTTGTTCAAAATTCAGCTATTTGTTTGAAAATTTATATTTTCGGTTTGAAAATTAAATTGCTGATTGAAATCAAATACATTTTTGTTTGAAATATAAACTATTACATTTATCGTTGAGAAATCATCATTCATCATTTTGGTTGAAAATCGATCTCTTTAGTTTAAAATTTGTCTTCTTCGGTAGAAGAAAATTAATTTTCTTGATTAAATATACTTTTTTTGGTTGAAAATTGAACTATTTGGTATTTTTCATTGAATCGTTAGTATTTTCCTTCGCTGTCAAAAATTGTCCTTCAAATTTACAAAATTATAAAATAAATCGTTTAGGAAATAATTGAAATTGGTATCACAAAAAAAACCTCTTTTCAAAGCGTCTTGTTTTCTAATGTCTTAAATTTCTGTTAATAATTTTTAAAAAATAAATCGAAATTCTTGATTTTAGGTGTTTTAAGGCAGCGCAGGTTTTAAGGGATTTTTCAAATATAAGAAAAGAAAAGGGGAATAGGGAAGAAATAGGAAATTATTTTTAAAAAAAGGGGCGAACTGTGATCCCCGTATTGGGTTCGCTCGTCAGATGGCGCTCTGCACATTAGTTGCGCGAATTTCAAACTTCCAGCGCGAATAACCAGGGTGGCGATTCGGTGAACGATTTCAAATTCCCGGTCATTTCCCGGTTTCTCCAGGTCAAGTTTTTTAATGTTCCCGGTTAACGAAAAGTAGCATATTAATATTTGCCGCAAAACGCAAACATTTATTGAAATTCATGACGGTCATTCTAAGCATCCTTTAACACAACAGAGTGAAAAACTGTAAAATAAATTAATTTTTAAACAAATACTTGAATTTTCCACTAAAAATGGAATAGTTAAATTTTCAGTTAAAATAATTAATTTTCAACAAACAAAAAACGGATTTTCAAAAAAATAGTTCAATTTTCAAACTAACTCATGAATTTTCAACTACAATGATGAATCTTCAAGTGGAATAGTTGAATTTTAAACCAAAAAGATTAATTCTCAACTGAAACAATGCATTCTCAACCAAAAAAATTAATTTTTACTAAAAAAGATAAAACTAAAACTATGGAATATTCAATTCGAGTAGGTTAAATTTTCGGTTAAAAAATCACTCTCCACAAAAAAAAACTATTTTTCAAAAAAAAAATTACATTTTCAAACAAAGTGATGAATTTTAAACCACAAAGATAAATTTTCAACTAAAATGATGAATTTTTAACGAGAATAATTGAATTTTTGACCAAAAAGATACATTTTCAACTGAAAAAGATCATTTTCAAACCAAAAATTCAATAACATTTTTAGTCACAACATGAATGTTCAACCAAAGAGGTGAATTTTTTACAACAAAATTATGGAATATTCAACTGGAGCAATAGTTCGATTTTCAGTTTAAAAAAATTCCTTTCCATCCAAAGAAGAAACAAGTTTCCAATCAAATTGCTCATTTTTCAACCAAGGAAATGAATTAATTGAAATGATAAATCTCAAATAAATAGATAAATAATAAATAAATCTCAATCTAACCGTAAAATTAATTTTTAACAAAAGAGTTTAACTTTCCACCAAGGAATTTTATTTCCAACCTAAAAGATAAATTCTCAACTAAAATAATAAATATTTAACTGAAATACTTCAATTTTTAACAAAAAAGAAGAATTTTTAAACAAAACGATTAACTTTCAAAAAAAAAGATAATTTTCTATAAAAAATCGATTTTTTAACAAAAACGTGAATTTTCAACGAAATAGTTGAATTTTCAATCAAAAAATACAAATTTTTATGCAAATTTTTGAATTAAGAACTAGGAATGATTAATTTTCAATCAAAAATGGAACAGTTAAATTTTCAGTTGAAGAAATTAATTTTCAACCAAACTTATGAATTTTCAACTAAAATAATGAATCTTTAACTGGAATAGTTGAATTTTTAACCAAAAATATGTACTTTCAAAAATAAGGAATAATTTTCTACAAAAAAATACGAATTTTCCACAAAGTATATACATTTTTAAACAAATACTTGAATTTTCCACTAAAAATATCCAATTTCAACAATAAATGGAATAGTTAAACTTTCAGTTAAAATAATTAATTTTCAACAAACAAAAAATGGATTTTCAAAAAAATAGTTCAATTTTCAAACTAACTCATGAATTTTCATCTAAAATGATGAATCTTCAACTGGAATAGTTGAATTTTTAACCAAAAAGATGAACTTTCAAAAATAGAGAATAATTTTCTACAAAAAAATACGAATTTTCCACAAAGTATATACATTTTCGAACAAATAGTTGAATTTTCATCCAAAAAATATAAATTTTCAACGAAAAATATAGTATTAAAATTTTACTGTTAAAAATCTAATCCTTGACGAAAAAAATTGATTTTCAGCAAAATAGTTGTATTTTATTCTGTCAAAAGTTGAATTTTTAGCTAAGAAAATCGTTTTTCAACAAAGTAGTTATATTTTTCAAAAGAGATGAATTTTCAATTAAAATGATGAATGTTCAATGAAAAAAATTAATTTTTAATTTTAATTATAATTCAGAAAAAAAACTACTTGAAGTACTTTCTTTATCTAAAATTTGGAAAAGGTCTCTCGAATCGTGACGAATTCTGACCTGGAATAGGGATTTTTTTAAATTTATTTCTTCTAAATTCGGATTACAATTCTTTTTAGAAATTCCCGTTCCATGAGGAGTAAGTGAATAAAACGTGATAAATCCATTTTTTTAAATTGAGAAAATGATTGCTTCTGTATGTTTGGAATATTATCAGTTCGATATTATCAAACTTAAGTCAGCGAAAAAATCTCACATAGCCAAAAAATGCAAAAGGTTTTTTTATAGTGGAAAAAATGTCTAAATTGACCAAAATTATTTAAATGATGAAAACTTCAATTTTTCTGCGATCAGAAGAGAATTCCCGATTTTTAAAATAAATTCCCGGTCATTTCCCGGTTTTTTCCAGGTCAATAAAATTCCCGGTCATTTGCCGGTCATTCCCGGTTTCCCGGTCAAGTCGCCACCCTGATAACTCGAGTCTTTCTGGCACGAGTGAAAATTCAAGAATTAAAAAAAAAGTACCCTGCATTCATGAAGGTTGATCGCTTCCAGATTTGGACAATAGCGAGCTAAGCATTTGACTGCCTTGTCTGTGAGTTGTCGACAGCCTTTGCTTAAAAAGCTACGAAGTTCTGGACAACCTCTGGATAAAGCCTCGACCCCGTTATCGGTAAGCAGTTCACACCAGGATAAATTAATATGGGTAAGGAGAGGGCAACCTTTGGAGAGATCTTTTAATGAAATGTCCGTTATCTCTGGACAAGAGTCTAGATTCAGTCGTTGCAGCTTCGGACAATGGTTGCTGAGAGCCCCACAGGTTGAATCAGAGATCTTTTTGCATTGACTCAGATTAAGTTCCTCGACATTAGGACAGGACTGGGCTAAGGTTCGCATCGAAAGATTTCCAATGCTTTGGCATCCTCTCAGGGACAATTGCCGCAAGAATCCTCCGCATCTTCTTGAAATGTTTTCTATTACTGGTCCCTAGAACATTCCAACAATTGCGTTTCATCAAGCGCTGAAATAGAGTAATGGGAAGCAACTGGTTTCTTTCAACTGGTTACTTTTTTTTAGTGATGATGGTGGTAAGGAAGTTACTTTTCACGGTGGCCTTTAAAAAAGTTGAATGCTATTTTCAGGTACCCCAAAGTTATGAATAGGAGATTCTTTTGAATGCTTCTGGGGAACCATTTTTGATGAAATACAAATATTTCCCTGAGCGGATTTTTTTGGGGGGGGGAAAAACGTATTTGAAATAATAAAGAGCAGTAAAATACTATTTGCAAGTTAATATGACCATATAATTACGTTTACATAAAGGAGTTGTATGTACATTAGAATTACTAACGAGAATTTAATCAAAAAATAAACAAAGGAAACTGTTCTTTGTTAAGTAAATTTACTTAAAGCTGTACGTGAGTATAACAGTAGGCACGTTTAATTATAATACAATTATTATATAGCTATTATATATTATTGTACATTGTATATTACACATTATGTATTCTACAATAACATAAAAATATAATGTATATTATACTTACTATAGTTTTTATAAGAAATTAATATTGAAACTTGAACATTATGTATACGAATTTTTTGATGAAATATTCATAAATATATTCAATGCATAGAATTCCTGAAAATAAAACAGGAATTCTACGATGGAATTTGGACAACCACCACAAAATGCTCCTATTGCAATTCCTAAAAAACAAAATTTAAAAATTTGTTTCTTCGGACACAAATAAAAAAGAGGAAAGAAAAATGAAAATTGCCTTGATAAGGGTGCTGTGTGAGCACCGAAACGTTGGTAAATACTTTGCATGCTTTTTTATTTTAATTTGATAATAATAAAAATAAAAAAGACGAAAGAAATAAAAAAGAGAAGGAAGGGTATTTGATTGGTTGCCTTCTCATTTTTCTTTCCTCTTTTTTATTTTTGTCCGAAGAAATAAATTTTTTTATTTTGTTTTTTAGGAATTGTAATAGGAGCATTTTTGTGGTTATTGCCAAATTTTATCGTTG
The DNA here is from genome assembly GCA_932178445.1 of Andricus quercusramuli. NCBI lineage: Eukaryota > Metazoa > Arthropoda > Insecta > Hymenoptera > Cynipidae > Andricus > Andricus quercusramuli. The sequence continues at coordinate 15,412 of CAKNXH010079823.1, read as the reverse complement.
AATTCTTTTTTTATTTTCAGGAATTCTACATATTGACTTGACTATTGGACGTTAAATGGGATTTTGAATTTGATTTTAGTCTGATTTAAAATTCTTGAATTTCATAAATATGTTGATATAAATTTCAAAAAATCGTTTCTTTTGTTTATTTTTAGATTCAATTCTCGTTAGTAATTCTAATTTACATATAACTCCTTTATATAAACGTAATTATATGGTCTTATTAAATTGAAAATAGTATTTTACTGCTTTTCAGAATTTCAAATACGTTTTTCCAGGCAAAAAAAATCCGCTCAGGGAAATATTTTAATTTCATCAAAAATGGTTCCCCAGAAGTATTCAAAACAATCTCCTATTCATAACTTTGGGGTACCTGAAAATAGCATTTAACTTTTTTAAAGGCCACAGTGTTTTGTAAATTAGTGACGAATTGGCAATTAATATCGTCTTAAAAGTATGTTCTACAACATTTTCAAAATGAGTAGAGATTTGGAAATTTTTAAATACTATAGAAAACCCTGCTTTCCAAAGAAAAGGGTCGCCGAACCTTTGAGGCGATATTAGTTACAATTTTTTTCCGTAACAGTAACTATAAAAATCGTTAATTTCTCAGTTACTTTCGAAATATAGTTCACAAGTTTTTTTTATGATAATCAATTTTATTTCTTTTGAAACTATTTTTTTCATTTTTACATTTTAATTTTTTTTTAATAAAACGAAAAAGTTACCAAAAGTGAATTTTGTTCTTTTGAATTCAAAACCGTTCGATGAAATTTATATGAATTCAAAGTGAATTTTAATGAATTCAGGATATATTACAAAAATAAAAATAAAACAATGAATTAAACAACATTTCAGTGAAATGAGTTTAGAAATATTCAAGTGAATTCAAAATAATTCAGCAAGTGTTAAAAAACAAGAGAATTCCCAAGAATTCATTTTTTTCAAAGAACTCTTCATAAATTAATAAGCATTCAGGGTGAATTCCAAAAAATGCAATGAATTGAAAAACAAATTTTAAAAATCCCAAAAATATTCCACTGATTTCGGTAAGTTTGAAATGAGCTTAGGAATAGTCAAGGAATTTAAAAAAAATTTGATAAAATGTTTAAGAATCTAAGGTAAATTAAAGGAAATTTAGGATTAATAAAAAAAAAATGAAATTAAATTTTTTAAATCCACTCAAATTAAGAGAATTAAGTGCATTTAGAAGATCTCAAGTGAATTCAAAAGAATTCAGCAAGAGATAAAAAAATCTAAAAATATTCCACTGATTTCAGTAAACTTGGAGTGAATTTAGAAGAATTCAAGGAAATTCAGAAGAATTGGATAGAATTCCTAAGAATTCAAGGTGAGTTTAAAAGACTCAAGGGTGTATTAAAAAAATTGTAATAACATTTTTTAAATCCACTTAAATGAGTAGAATTTAGTGAATTTAGAAGAATAAAGCAAATTCAAAAGAATTCAACAAGGGTTAACAAAAATCAAGAGAAGTCCAAAGAAGTAAGAAAAATTATAAAGAATTCAGGGTAAATTAAAAAGTATTCAGGGTCAATTCCTAATTTATTCAAATTAATTGAAAAAAATCCCAAAAATATTGACTTGATTTCAGTAAAATTGGAGAGAATTTAGAAGAATTTAAGAAACTTAAAAATAATTTGATAAAATGTCTACGAATTCAAGGTGAGCTTGAAAGACTTCAGGGTGAATTAAAAAAAACTGAAAACAAAATCCTTAATCCATTTAATTGAGTAGCATTGAGTGAGGTAATTAAATAATTAATTATTAATAATATAGGGTGAATTCCAAATGAATTCCAAGGAGTTGAAAAAAATTCAAATATTCCACTGATTTCATTAAAATTGGAGTAAGTTTAGAATAATTCAAGGAAATTTAAGACTTTGATAAAATTCATAAGAATGAGAAAAAATATAAATAAACAAAATTTTTCAAATCAAAAAATTTCCATCAACAGGAGTGAAACGGGAGGGAACAGAATTCAGGAGATTCAACAGAACTTAAGTGCATTGAAAAAAAAACCAAGAATTAAAATAAAATTCGAATGAATTTAGAGAAATTTAAGGGAAGTAACATAAAAATTAAATTAAATTAAATATTAAAAGTGAAATAAAATAAAAATATTATGTAAATTTAAGAGAATTCAAGTGAGCTGCAGAATGCAGGGTAAGCGCTCAAAGAATGTAAGAGAATTCAAACGAATTAAAAAAAAATCAGGATAAATTATTAAGAATTCAGAGTGAATTCTAAGTAAATTCAAATGAATTGAAACAAGATTTTTTTAATCTGAAATATTCCATTGATTTCCATGAAATTCGAATGAATTTAGAAAAATTCAAGAGAATTTGACAAAATACGTAAGAATAAAAAAATGCAATTAAATTTTTATTTTAAATAAAATAAAATAAATAAAATAATTTAGAATGAATTAATAAGAATTCAGATTTAATTCCATGTGAATACAAATTAATTTAAACAACAAATTTTTAAACTAAAATATTCTATTTATTTCAGTAGAATTAGAGTGAATTTATAAGAATTCAATAGAATTCAAGAGAATTCGACAAAATTCATACGAAATCAAGTTAAATTAGAAATAATTCAATAGAACAAAATTTTTAAAATCCACAAACTTTCTATTAAATTCAGATAAATGGGCATTAATAGAATGAGTGAATAAGAATATGATATAATTCGTAAGAATCCCAGGTAAATTTAAGTCTTCAGGGTGAATTAAAAAAATTCAAAGAAATTAATGAGAATTAAAAAATCAAAGGAATTTAAACAAAATTAGAAACACTTGGGGTCCCTGTTTCTTTTTATTCAAAAAATAATTAAATCTTTTTATTTAAAAAAGAGACTATAGTGACTTTATCTTTAAAATGTGACTGAAAATTGATCTGAGAAAAAAGTGACCTAAAGTGACTTTTTGATGACAGTTAATACAGATAGAAATAAGCATTGATTACTTTTCTTAGTATATATTTCTAAAATACAAAAATAAATAAAAAAGTAACGACAGTTACTTTTTTGCGAAAGTAACTGAGAAAAAGTTACATTTTAAAAAGGGTAACGATAATTAGAGTCTAATTTGTCAATATAAATTAATTATAAGAAATCCTCGAGGAAATACCGTACAACGGGGCTAAGCGGAACAAAAAACGGGGAAAACGGGACACACGAAATCTTGAATTTCGTAAAATATATTGAATTTTCCGGTTGCAAAAAGGGTGGAGACCCTGTAGGGTAAACCGGGTCACAGGAAATATTTCCATTTCATCACTTGTTATTGTTTTTTTTAATAAAAAGCGGGTGTCCGCTTTACCCAACATGTTCCACTTTACCCCAAATGTTCCGCTTAGCACCGTGTTATGGTATACTGAAAATAAAGAAATGTCTGCTACCTTGAAAAAATTAGTTATTCAATTATTCAGTTATTGAAACAGATTTATCTCAACCTACAAATGACCTCAATTACCTCTACATCTCGTTGAAAGTCGAACAAATCGATCCTCTGCCAGTTGGATCCATCGAGAGCTAATACATTCCAGGCCTTGCTCACTTGGGCACACCGACACAATGATACCACATCCAAGTAAGACAAAATTCTAAACAAATTATCAAATTCATCCATTATTTTTTTAGGTTTTTGAATCAGGAAAAAATACCGGAAATGGAGAAAATTTGTACGAAAATAGGGGACTTTTAGGGGGAAAAAGGGATATGAGACCCATAAAAAGAGTTTTCACTGTTATTTTCAAACCTGTTGATATCAAGAAGAAAAATATAAGTTAAAAGTAGTAATTTCGAAAAAGAACTATTTATAGCGGAGACATATTTCTCTACGAAAAAAGGGACAAAAAAATTTCTCTAGCCAATACAATTTTTAGCCTACACTATTTATTCAATTTGGACGTTTTTTAAATGAAAGATTTTTAAATTTTGAAAATATTTGTGTTTTTCGATTTTTCATAAAAAATTTGATTAATTTTGTATTTAAAAACAAAATCGACACTTTTTTTTAATTTCATATTTATCAAGCAAAGTCTTATATCTGTGTTAAAACTATCTAGAAATTATTTTGACAATGAGTGACCATCAATTGAAAATTTTAACTTCGGTTCATGATTTTTTCAATGAAAGCTCATTACTTGAGTATTAATTTGCTTCATGCCATATGCGATTTGGTGAATAAAATTCTCTCTGCTGCATGACCCAAAAGTTGCGTGTTCGAATCTCGCTGCCTAAAATTTTTATTTATTTTTTAATTTCTTATTTATTTATTTAAATTTTTATGAATACAATTTCCTTTAAAAATCTTCAAAAATTCTGCTAATAATAATATTTTTGTTTATTATTCTCATTGCTTACCAATTGCATTAAAAATAAAAAGTTTGCATTAAGTTTTTTAAACGAGAAATTCTATTTTTATTCCGAATTTTCAAACAGAACAGTGAGTCACAAAAGAAATATTTGCTTTTGAAGGCACGAAATGCGATTAAAAATACAATTTTTCATTTGAAAACTCTCTTTCATATATACTTCTAATTTTATATATAACTGTTACACTTTGCGAAAAAATAACATTTATAACAAATAAATTTGTTTACTGAAGATTTGTTTATTGAAGAAAATTATATTTATAAACATTTTAGTAAATAAAAAATATATAAATAAAAAACCGCAGCTAGCGAGAATTGAGCACGCAACCTTCCAATCACGAAGAACAAGCGCTACTGCCTAAGCCAGCGGCCGATGAGAATTCTTTTTCGCCAAATTCTACATGCCCCGTGTTTTCGCAATTGGCGCTTTCCCATTGTCAGTAATTTTCATAATTTATAAAAATTTTTTATTACTTTAGAAGCAAATTAATGAACAAAAGTCATTTTTTGGGATTGGCAATGTTTAGTTCATTCAAATCCAAATTTTGTGTATAAAATGTGAGAGAAATTAATGTTTCATTACGAGTAATTGAAAATTGATACTATTTGCCAATTATTTAAACAATTTTTATACAAAAATTTACAGTTTGGATATTTTTCGACGAATAGGCTCCAGTTTTTTCACAGAATTAACTAAGAATGTCTTTCCGACTTGTATCTATGACAATTTACAAATTTACGAAAATTATTATTTATTATGTAAACCATTTTCATAAAAAAATTCAGAGTTTGGCTATTTTTCAATAAATAGGCTCAATTTTTGTTTACAAAATCGAGCCTATTTGTTGAAAAGTAGCCAAACTCTCAATTTGTTTGTGAAAATTGTTTAAATAATTATTTATTTCTGTAAATTTGTGAAGTATAATTTGGTATAATAGCAAAAATTCAGCGGAAAGATATTCTTAATTAATTCCGTAAAAAATCATTATGGGATTTTTTTATCGTCCCGGGAAAACATGTTCTACAACTCTACGGTTTCCAATTTCGAAAATAAATAAATAGTCTTCATATACAGTTATTTCGTTAAAAAATGTTTTCATTTCAAAACATTTTTTGAACTATTTGAGTTATGTTTATTTCCAAAATTGGAAACAGTAGAGTTGTACAGAATAATTTCCCAAAAAAATAGGACATCATTTATTGACATTCAACCATTTTTTCAAATTTAGTAATATATAATTTTTTGTATGAAAAAATAAAATTTTTGCAAAATTTGAATCATTTAATTTTAGATTATCACATTTGTATGGTTTATATCGCTCTAAAAAAATCGCTTTAAAATGTTCTTACAAATCAGAATATAATTTCTGCGCATTTAAAGATGAAAGCATTTTCTTAAATTTCAATGTTTCAATGAGAAAAAGGATTTTTTGATTAAATCAAAAAAATCGGTTTCAATATATTTTACTTGAAGAACACAAAATTTTATTAAATTTAATATATTATTTCTTTGATTTGTTCTTTAATTTTATTCAATTCAAATGAAATTTGATTTTATTCAAATAAAGTTAAATCATTCAAACACAAAATTTTGTCAAATAAAATAAAATGCATCCATATAAACATTTTTTTGGGTTTTCAACCTTCATAACTTTCTTGTTCGAATTTTAACTTATTGAATCCAGAACGTTAAATCTGTAAAAAAAAACATAATTATTTTCAAAACAATTTTTGTGAATTTATTTATTTTGTTTCTTCTTACCAATTTTTCAAAAATGGTTGAAATTTAATAAATCATGGCTTAGTTTTCATTTTTCGGGTGACTGAAGAAAAAAAAATTGAAATACAATATGCCTGAAATTATAAAATTTTCGAAACATCAAAAACCTCACTTTAAAAATTCTCGAATAATAAAATTCCTGAAAAATGTACAATATTAGCGAATTTGAAAACTCCTGAATAATATAATTTCCGACATATAATTGCCGAATTATAAAATATCCAATACTGCAAAATTCCCGACACTAGGTAATTATCTAATGTAAACAATTGTTTTTGAATAAACCATATTTATACATCCAAAATACAATAATGAAATTTTTTGATCGAAAAAAATTTGATTAAATGTTCATTGTATATTTTTTAAATTATTTGTTGAATTTTAAACAATTGAAAAAAATGTTTCTTAGATGCAAAAAACAATACAAGAACATGATTTATTATTAAAAAGACGTATATTCGGAATTTTTTTCTTTCAATCATTGTTCTTTTTAATTCAATCAATCATTATACCCAAAAAGTCATCATGTGAATCTCTCCATAATTAAAAAGAAAAACAAGGAACATTTAAAAAAATTATTTGATAAATATATTTCATTATTGTGTTTTTAATAAATAAATAATTTTGATTGAAAACAATTTTTTCAATTATTTAGATTCGGAAATCTCCTAGTATCAGGAATTTGATGGTGTCGGAATTTTATTACTCTGGAATTTTCAAATCTGGTAATATTATAAACTTTTCGGGAATTTTTATATTTTGGCAATTTTATAATTGCTGGATTTTTCTATTTCGAAAACTTTCCTTTTCGGAAATTTACAGTGTCAGTAATTTTATTTTTCGGAATTTTTCAGCCGTCCCGGGAAAAAATTTTAAACAAGTCTACTGTTTTCAATTTTGAAAATAAGGTTCTTCAAATATAGTTATTTGTTTAAAAACTGTTTTCATTTTAAACAAATGGTTTCAGCAATTTCAGCCATAGAATAATTTCATTTATTTTTTATTTTTGGCATGACACTGCCATAAAATAAGCTAAAAAATATTTTTCAATTAAGATATTCATAACAAGAATGGAGACTGACTTAAATAATTAAGAAAAAATCTCGCTGAAAATATAGGAAACAGGTAAATGTTGATGAGAAAAAAAAACATGGGGGAAATGTGTCAATGTGAAGCCTGTATTCTATTATCATTATTATTTACATTTTTGTACATTGAAATATTGACATTGCAGTTTTATTTTACTTTTACCTGAGGAGTAATTCCTTTGGCAGTTTTTTGTTAATTTGAGCCTCGTCATCATGAAAAACCCACGTCAGCTGAAAGAAATGGAAAAATATAAATTAGAAGCAGATAGCATTTTCTGATAATAATGCTGACTTTCTAAATTTCGGTGAATACAATGAATTCGATTACGACAAAGTTTATACATAAAAAAGCACCATTTATTTTCTTTCATTTTTTTTTAAAGAAAATTGTACACTTTTATCAATAGGGAACAAATTAGAGCCCCTTTGAAGTTAGTTGCCGAGCGCAGCTCGGATCTTAAGCGAGGAAAACCCCGGTTAGACCGGCGGCTAGCATGCGCGCGCACACCAATCACGCACGTTGCTTCGTGTTCCCTTCCCCCCATCCAACCCCTCTGCCGGGCCAGCGGTTTCCTGAATGTGAGAGCCGAGCTGCGCTCTCTAATCAGCTTCCCGTATATCTATTTAATTTTTAGTAAATCAGATTGTGGGTGAGCCACTTAACCTTTTTACGGTAAAGAAAATAGGGCTTGCAGGGATCACAGTGGTTCAGCAGTTTAATTTTAGAGAAAATAGGGGAATTTTTTGTCGAAAGGGGATTTATTTTACAGGGAAAATTTTCTTCTTTTAAAAATACCAGCGTAGTGTGCGAAAATGAAAAATACAATACTTTCATTAAAGAAAACATTAATTTTATTAACAAATGAAGTGACATCTGATTTATAAATTAAATTTTACAAGATAAAGAGTGACACTTTTTTTTCTCTTTCACGACACTGTTGATTCAATCATGTTAGATTTTCATTTTTCTATTTCTTATTGGAAGTACGAATGTATCGTTGGATTCTTTATATCAAATATTAAAAAAAAAATAAATTTTGAAAATATTAAAGAAAAGTTGAATATACATAATTTTACAGTGCATTTTACTTTTAAAATACGTTTAAAAATGAAATTTTCTCATTTTTCATCTAAATTTTAAACCCGTTTTGATTAAAAATAAAAAATAAAAATTTAACTGAGGAAAATATGGAAGCATATAAAAATATATATATTTGAATGGCTGCTAAACTTTATTACAGAAACACGCGAAACTGAAAATTCGATCAATTTTTTTATTTTCTTTTTAATTTTTTTCCAAAACGGTTAGTTATAAAAAATATGAAATAAGAGGAAAGGTGCCGTTTTTCTAGATTTTCAACTTTTGCGTCACCACTTTTTTCAATGCCTCTGGAAATTTAGATCCAAAATATCTTATTTATAGTATAAATAAACTGGAAAAATGAGACATTTTGAGAATTTTTTTTTTCGCCGAGGATAAGATTTGAATAAAGTTCATGTGCATCAGAATCAACGCAGGTACACTTAAATAACATAATTAATTAGTCTAGGATTATTTCTCATTGTTATAAACAAATTATATTAACAAATACTTGGATAAGGAGCTAAACGACAGAAAAAAAATTGTTTTTTGACTAAAAGTGCCTAACTACCTTACAAAAATAATACTCGTAATAAATTATTACCAAATATAAGCAATGACTATTATTGTGAACATTTTAATAAACAAATATGGCTAATAATACAAATTATAAATAAATTCCAAAATCAGTCACTTTCACATAGAATAACATTATTTTTCTCTACGAAAAAATATTCCCCATGACTGAATAAAAATATTCCATTAAGAAAATGTGTCATTGACTCTTAATTTATATTTTTAACAAATTAATTCATACATATTCGTTTCTAAGTTTTTATCATCGTACACATTGATAAACATATAAATATAAAATATTTATTATTATTAATAACAAAAATTATGAAAAAATTCCAAATTCTGTAACATTGCCATAGAACAAAATTCTTTTTTTCTACTAAGCAATATTCTAGACAACTGAATAAAAATATTCCATTAAGGAAACATGTCATTGACATTCGTTTACAAATAACTTCTAATTAGGAATATTATTTTTTCAATTTGAATTATTTATTACTCGTATTAAGGAAAAAAGCTTATTTAGGTGAAAAACACCTGCCATAGAATATTTATTCAATAATTGTATATACAGATGGATGGATGTATAGATTGTATTGATTTTGAACAGTGAATTCCTGATATAGTAGAAAAATAATTTGTTGTGATGACTAATTTTAGAATGTGTTCCTTTATTTTATCAAAAATAAGGTTTTCATATTTGTAATATTCTGTAATTACTAATCGTTTTCAAAATTACTCTTAATTGGTTTTATGAGAAAAACAACATTGAAATTTAAAAAAATCAATACTTATATAATTTTTTAATAAAAATAACAGTTAAAAGTCAGTGACGCATTTTCTGAACGAAATATTATTATTCGGTCGTATGGAATATTTTTTAGTAGAAAAAATACATTTTTTCTCTGCAAAAGAGCCTAATTTTGGAATTCATCTATAATTTTTGTTATTAAAAATAATAAATAATGAACATTTATAAATGTGTGTGATTATTAATCAATTTCAAATATACGTGGAAATGACTTGATAATAAAAACAATATATACTTACAGAAAGATGCAAAAATGTACTATTTGTTTACTAAAATGTTTATAACAATAGTCGTTGTTAATATTGGGTAAAAATTTTGTACGACTAGTAGTTCTGTAAGATGCATTAAAAGTTTCAGTCAATGAACAATTTTTTTCTGCAGTTGAGCTCCTCACCCAAGTATTTGTTAATATAATTTGTTTATAACCATTACCTTCAATCTTAAACTAATCATGTATGTTCCTAAAGTGTACCTTCATTGATTTTAATGCACAGAAGCTTTATTAAAATTTTATCCTCGGCCATAAAAAGAAATGTTCTCAAAATTTATCACTTTTCCAGTTTATTGATTTATACAATAATTAACATAAGGTTAGCCCTTCAACGACCACTGTTGCAGCTGAGCAACGTTCACTATTTTAGAATTTTACATGTAAATCATAAAGTCAGTATTTTTGGAATATTGATGATATAGGAAGTGAATGTTGAAAATAATATTTTGTTATTAAATGATTTTTCAATTTTTTTAACAATTTACATTTGCTTCACTTTCTGTTTTTCCTATCAAATCATGAAAAGTTCGCATTATCTAGAATTATTAACTCAAAAAATGAAGTTTAGAAGGAATATTTTTTGTTAAAGATATTTTTTAATTGTTTAAAAAAATTACATTTGTTTACATTTTTTAGCATTTCGAATTATGAGAACTTAGGACTTTCTTAAACTGATTACATAATTAATTGGTGTTCGGAATAATATTTTTTGTTAAAGACATTAATAAAATGTTTATTAAACCAGTATTTATCATTGACTTCTGACTTTTCATGTAAGGGTGGAGAAATTTCTAGTTTTTTAAATTCTTTTACACTATGTCGATTATTATGAAGATATTATTTCCTTCAGAATTTGTACCTCAATTTGTTCAAATAATTATTATTTGCTTGAACAATTTTTTAAATTGTATTATGAATAGTCTCTTTTTTTCTTGTGGGATTATCGAGGTAGTTCATTTGTTTATTCATAATAAAAAAATTGTTTAAGCAAATAACAATTGTTTGAAAAATAAATTGTTTCAAATAAAAAGTCAAAAGTGAATAATTATGAACAGTTTTAACATTTAATAATGTCTTAAACAAAAAATGTTACTCCTATGATCCATTAAGTATGTAATTAATTCAAGAAGATACTAAATTTAAATTATTTGATGGGAAAAAGTTTAAATAAATGGAAATTGTTTAAACAATTGTAAAACGTTTTCAACCGAAAATATTACTCTTAAAATTTCTTTAAGCTCCCACAGTTTTTTGACCTATTTCAGATGTTCCAATTTTCTTCTCGGATTCTCGATGAAGTTTATCTTTCTCTTTCAAAAACCGTTGGAAAGTTTTCTCCTTCAAAGTCCGTCGGAAAGTTTTAAAAAAGTTGAAAATTACCAGTATGGCGACAACTTGTTTAAAACTGTAAAAAATATATTTTGACCAAAAACCCACCCTTATATATATTTTTTATTTTCTTAAAATCGAATTTTCGAATTTTTCTCAAAAACAACTAAAGATTAAAAAAATGAAGAAGAAATATTCAGAAATTAAATTTTCAGGACAAAAATTCTACTTGCATCAAGAATGGTTTAGGTCGCATAAAACTGAAAGAGTGTTTTCTTGATACTAGAAGGAACTGTAAACAAAATATTGCAAAAAATAAAAAAGGTGGGGTTTTCCAGAAACTCTTCTGTATTTTTTTTCGATTTTCAAAAACATGACAATAAGATTTTATGGAAAAACCCACCTTTTTTATATTTTGCAATATTTTTCAATAGATTCTGCTTGTATTAAGAAGGGACTTCAATTTTTTCCTGATTTATTTTATTAACAATAAGAAGGGTTTAATGTTTAGAATATTCTGTGATTATTATATCCTGAGAGAAATTCGAAAATTCGATTTTATGAAAAAAAAGTTCTCCCGTCCACAAAAATTAATTGGCCTGCATGAAACTCACAGGTCTTCCCTATAAAAGGCCAAATTCAGCAAAAAATTGGCAAAAAATATAAGTGTGGGTTTTTTTGTGAAAATCGACTTTTTAGATTTTCAAAGAAATCGTCGCCATTTTGGTAGTTTTGAACTTTTTTAAATTTTCCAATGGATTATAAAATATGACGGTACACCCCACTAAAATGTGTAAGAACATTGAAACATCTGAAATAGATCAAAAACTGCAGTTGTTTAAAAAAAGTGTTTTTTTTTTCCCGAAAAGTTTGCTTTTCCAATTTAAAATCCTATATTTGAATATTGTGGTTTTTGACCTTTAAAAAAAATGTTTGTTTCATAATCATTAATCGTCAATTTAGGAATACTCAATCATTTAAAACTAATTTTCAATTGTTTGAATAATTTTTATTGGTTTAGACATTTATTTTTTTTCAGGTAAGTCGAATTTGTTTTATAAGGATACTCGCAAATGCTTCAACGAAAATAAAATATTTAAACAATTTTATTCCGTTTAAATATTTTATTTTAGCCACTTTTTGAAGGGTTGAAACATTTTTCTGTAATACTTTGTTATACAAGAATACTCTTAAATATTTTAAAAAATTGAAATTATTTTAAAAAATTCATTAAGAGCGGTCCTGAAAAACAAACAGATAACACATACCAATTAAATCCGTAGAAAAAATTAAGAAAAGATGAAATATTGTCCTCTTTACCGATAAAAAACGCATCAAATCAATAAAATGAAATACATTTTTTTCAACAATTTCAATTTATTTAAACATTTCAGAATATTCTTGGAAAACAAAGTGGTACCCAAAAATGTTTCAATCTTTCGACAAATGGGAAAAATAAAATATTTAAACAAAATAATATTGTCGAATCAATTTATATTTGTTTAAAATTTATCTGCTTTTTTAGGTGAACTATATACTGAAACACGCATTATTTAAATAATTGAAAAATTACTTCAACAAATTATTTTATTGTTGTCATTGATTAAATAAATCATTACGTCTAGAAAATAAGTTCATTTCGCGACTTACTTAAAAAAAAAAATGTTTAAACAATAAAAAAAATTTTACACAATAAAAAATTAGTAGTTTGGAATTTTTCATGGGATTTCCATTGAACAAATCACATAAAAATGAAAAATCTGCATAAATTTTTCAATTTTTATTCGGATTATTCTATGTCCGAGAGCAAACATTTGAATGGGATGCTTGAAATATTTTCACAGTGAAAAACTCAAAATTTTGGAAAATTACAAAATGGCGGTTATCTAAATAGGCCCCAAAATGCTATTTCAAAGAAATACTTTGAAAGTTCGTAAAAACAAACTGTTTGGCTTCAGAAACTGCTTGATAATTTTAAAAATCCAAAATATTTTTTAAACAAATGATGGCCTATTCAGAATTTAAAAAAAAGTATTACTACAGTTTTTAACGAAATACTTTTAAGCTTTATCGGAAGAAGAAATTTTAATTCAGAAAGTTTAACATAATTTGAGAGAACGAAAATGTTGAAGAAATAAAAAAATTGCAGAAAATTAGTTTTTAAGGGAACTGATTTTGATGCTTTATTGCTTGAGTATTAAATTTAATTATTTAGATATTTGAAAGCTTAACGAAATGAAATAGAGGACAAGAGATTTCTGAAGCTCAACAGTTTGTTTTTACGAAGTTTGAAAGTATTTCGTCGAAAAATGTAAAAAAGAGCTTTCTGTAATTTTTAATTGCGCGCCATTTTGTATATTTTCAAAATTTTAGAATTAAAAATTATCAAGTAATTTCTGCAGACAAACATTTTGTTTTCCTGAAGTTTAAAAGTATCACGTTGAAAACAGTGAGACGAAGTTATTTTTTGAGTTTTGAATTAACCGCCATTTTGTACTTTTTCCAAATTTTGGATTTGAGATCTTGCATTCGTTTGAGAATAAACTATTAAATTTTTCCACAATTTTTGGTCATCCTTTCATAATGCAAATTTATTTCCATGGAGATAGAATGATTCGAATACAAATTTAACAAATTATGCAGATTTTTTGTATTTGCGTGATTCCTGCCATATAAATTCCATGGAAAATTTCAATGCCCATACTTGGTGGGTGAATATCAACAGATTTGGCTAAAATTTCGGTTACTTTCTTTTTCCGGGCATACAAACAACATCCGCCAGTGGGAGCAAACGAATTAAAAATAAAATAAGGACGCTTGGAATTAAGAACCTCGGATTTACGATATTCCTATAATTTCAGTCCACGACACATTTTGTTGATTCGGAGACCGCGGGACCAAAAGAGAGGATGTGCTCAGTCATGCGTGACAGGCAGCATCAGGGCAGTACTCTCAGCACGTTAGTTGCGTCAGTTGTTAGCATGCGTCCAAATCCAACAGAAATAGTTCACGCGGCCCTGAGTGTTTACGTTTGGATTCCCTGGACTTATGATCAAGGTCACTCCAGGCCACGCCCGAAATCGTTCTTAATTCCAGGTTCCAGTGTAGCAGGTTAAACAAACGCGGGAAAATGGCGAAAATTCTCAAATATGGGGATTTTGAGAAAAATAGGGGAGGGGTGTAGGGGACTGACTGTGATCCCTGGTCTTATTATAAATGTATCCTAAGATTTTTTGATTAGAAGGAAAACGAGCCCTTGAGGAGGCAACGGAACAGGTGAGATAGAAAACTGACAGCAAGTGAATAAAGATGAACGACGAAAGCAACGACTTATTAGAAGAAAACGAACCTGATGCATGTAAGACTGCTTCATAGTAGCAACTGGATTGTTGTGAGAATGCGATTGGGACGTATTGTAATTGCCTTGGTGATGATGGTGATGGTGGTGGTGATGATGAGTTTGATGATAATGATGATAAGAAGGATGTTGCTGTCTCCACCATTGAGCACCGGTACCGGCCTCTTCGACCGGTTGTAACCCTTGACCATCTTGGCCCCCGCCGCCCACTCCGACTCGACTTACTTTTTTCTATAACACAACCCAATTTTTTTTAAACAGTTTATCGTATTCCCAAGTCTTCTGTCATTTATAGTTATATTATGTTTACAACTTACAATCATTATCTTTAAAGGCGATCTTTAAATGTTTGAAAAAAAAGAAACTATCACATGAAACTGGGTTAGAATGCGTAAAAAAACAAAAAGAGGCGATTTTTAAATTTTCACACGCTAGGACTGAAAAAAATTTAAATTGGTACTCTCCACTCTGGGGTGAGTAGTATAAACTCTCTAATTTCGTTTTGTGCTGGTTAGGGTATAACACAAAACGAGATTGAAGGGTTTAGACTGTTAACCCGAGATTGGTGAGTTCGGTACCTCCATGCTACACTCGCCAATCTGGGGTTAGCAGTCTAAACTCTTCAATCTCGTTTTGTGCTGGGCCATAGCGCCACGTACTCGTGGCGGCTGTAGGTGCGAATGCAAAACGAGATTGTAGAGTTTAGACTGCTAACCCC
>CAKNXH010079822.1:34343-55467 GCA_932178445.1 Andricus quercusramuli | reverse complement strand
CATAAAAAAGTTATAGATAATATGTTAAACTCTGTAAATAATACATCCTGAACTATTCTTTTTTCGATTCATTTCTGAGTAGTCGTTTTGGTTTTTTCTTAAATGGTCGTTTCGAAATTCTAATTTTGCTGATTCTGTACTTTCCCATTCTACAACGTACCTAGATGTAATTGGAATTTCGTTGCATGGAATTTTCAATTCATAGTCATTAATGTAATCCTCTGGAGAAATATCTTCTATAAATTGAATTTCATTATCATTTAGTACATTGCTATTAAATTATATTGAAACATTTCTTAATTTTTCGTTTATAAGTAAAATTTTTTATTAAATATTAAGAATATAGTTTTGCTAACATCAATTTTTTTGAAAGTCTCTCTGTATCAATAAATATTAATAATCAGAAGAATGTTTGGTGGTATAATCTAAAATTATTTAAAAAAAATTATTTTCTACATTTATCTCTGTCATTCTATGCCCCTTCCTGTTTTTTTTTTTAATTTCCTGTTTTCTATTTTCTTGTCTTAATTTTAATTACATTTACAGAATATATTTCTCTAGAAAATTACATAAATGTTTACGAATCGAACAGAATGCTTATAAAATGTGCACAAATAAATCTAATGAATATTTATGTATGTGCCTTTTTCTGTTTTTCATGTGCACAAATTAAAAATAATATAAAAAATGTTGAAAACCTACAACTTCAGGTAGCTGGTTAGTAAGGTAGTAGAAGTAAAGTAAATGTAAGTAAGGTAATATGTAATTTGATTAATTTTTTGCACAATTTGTACATTTCTTGCATTGTTTCATGTATTTATTAATTTATGGTATTATTTGATTTCGGTAAAATTCTCTTTATTGTAAAATCAGTATTTAAATTTATTTAGGGTGTCTACTCAAATTCTGGAAGAAAATTCCTTGACAATTTTTAAAATGATAAATTATATCACAATATATTCTTAACTATACCAGGATCATCGGTTAATTGAATAATATTAAATAATACTAAAAACACAATTAATCATTTTGCGAATTCATCCTCAAAGTTCATGTCTTTGAGTAATAAATCAAACAAATTTTTATTATACCTTCATATACTTAAAATTCGGTGCATATTTTGGAAAAAAAATTCTGCTTCAAATTCCTAAGTTTTAAACTGAAAATATTGCACTCTTAAGAAGATAGATGATTTTTTAACAATATAGTTGATTTTTCATCCAAACAGTTTAATTTTCTACAAAAAAAGATTTCCAAGAAAATAACTGAATTTTCAACTGAAAAAGATTATTTTTCAACCAAATATTTTAATTTTGAACTAAAAAAGATCAGTTTTCAACAAAAAATGGAATAATTTAATTTTAATCCAAAAAGATGAATTTTCAACAAAAAAGTTTGACTTTCAACCAAGTATCTTTATTTTTATAAAAAAAAATTTCGAATAAAATTATGAATATTTAACTGAAATACTTGAATTATCAACAAAAAAGATTAGTTTCCAAACAAGAAAATTAGTTTTTTGCACGAAAGAAAATCATCATCGAAATAGTTGAATATTCAACTGAAAAAGATCATTTTTCAACCAAATAGTTTAATTTTGAACTGAAAAGATCCGTTTTCAAACAAAAATGGAATAATCAACTTTTTAGTTTAAAAAATTAATTTTCAACCAAACTGTTGAACTTTAAACTAAAATGATGAATCTTAAACTGGGATAGTTGAATTTTCAACCAAGAATATTAATTTCTACCAAAAAAGACGAATTTTCAATTTTCAAAGACTAAATTTCAAAAGAAAGTTACATTTTCAAACGAAGTGATGAATTTTCAACTAGAATATGATGAATATTCAACTGGCATAGATGAATTTTGAATCAAAAATATGAATTTTCAACTAAAATGATGAATTTTTAATTATATTGATGAGTCTGTAACCAAATAAAATTATTTTTTAACGAAACAGTTCAACTTTTAACGAAGTAATTAAATTTCTGTTACAAGAAGGATGAATTCTGAACAAAAAATGTAGTAATTGATTGAAAACAGATGAATTCAACCGAAAAAAAATTTTCAACAAAATACACGAATTTTTACCCAGACATTGAATTTTCAATTAAAAATAGAATAGGTAGATTTTAAGCTTAGAAAACTAATTTCAAACAAAAAAAGACGAATTTTCAACAAAATAGTTGAATACAGTAATATGAAGCTACTTTTGCAAATGAAGAATCATTGCTATTCAATTTTATATTTCAGAAAGATAAATCCTGAACAAAAAGTGTAGTAGTTGATATTTCAACCAAAAAAGATTTAAATTTGAAATTAAAAACAGTAGAATTCCACCAAAAGCAGAAAAAGTGTCAACATGAGTTGAATTTTCAACTAAGAAATGTTTTTCAGTCAAGAGAAAGAAAAAATTGCAAAAAAAAAAAAACTGTTGAATTTTCAAGCAAAAAGATGAATTTTTAAAAGGATCGAATTTTCAATAAAATGTAGGAATTTTTAACCAGATAAGTTAGATAAGTTTCAACTCAAAACAATCATTTTTCAACTAAAAATAGAATAGTTCGATTTTCATTTGAAAAAATTAATTAAAAAATAATAATTTTTAATAAAGAGTTAAATATAATAAAGCTGCTTTCACAAATGAAGAATCATTGTTATGCAATTTAACCAAAATTAAGCACGCTCTAGAAAAAATTCACTGACTTTAGAAAAAACTCTCTGATACTTCCAAGTTTTTCCAGGTATATAAAAATTCCCGGGCAATTCCAGATTTTCTAGAACTACCGTTTAAAAAAGTTACTAGCAATACACTTACCAATTCATTTAGTAGTAGCACTACCAATTCCTTTAGTAGATATAGTTCTGAATTCATTCAGTAGCTTTTTGAATTAGTAGACAACTGCTAACAATTAGTAGTTTTCTACTATACTGGAACTTGGATTTAAGACGGGTTTCGGGTAAGGGCTTGCAGTGGCCTTCAACATAAATCTAGGCTATAAATCTATTAATTGAAATTTTTAAACTGTTTCTGGCATTATGAAATTGCATACTTTTTATAGCTTTTCTTCATTTCTCCGTGAAAAAGGAAAAAGTAAAGATATGTCCGACGCATTGTAACAGCTGACGCACCTAACGCGCTGAGACTTTTTTTTACTGTGTGTCACGCTTGACTGAGCACCGCCTCTCTCGATCCTGCAGATCCCCTCATCAGAAAACTGCCATGGACATCAATTCTCGTAACGTCGTAAATCCAGACTTCTTAAATCCAAGTTTCAGTGTAATTCAGATTTACACGTGTATAATGTATATCTGCGAGTATTTTCACGTAGATTTTTATATGATTTTCCACGTGAATCAGGTACATGAAGGAAAGAGAAAACCTTTCAATTTGTCTCGAATATATTTTTATTATACATACATTAATGAAAATATATACATGGTAAACTGCAGCTTGTCGAAGGAGCGAAATGTCGATCTATGTATGTATAATCAGCTACAGTATCCACAAAAATGAAACCGTTCGATTGCCGTTTCAAAAGAAGCATATCAGGCTCAAAATTGGCTTGAATAGGCCGACATCAAGATCTCACTGTCCTCTCAAGTTTTAACGTTACTAAATACGTGTACTATGGACTTTTTAAGGACGACAAAACAATCGGCCTCAACTATACTTCCTTGATACTCTCGACATGCTGACAAACAAATACAGAATACTTTCGCCGATTTTTCATTAACGTTTCATACGTACTTATCATCTTCTCTAATCTATTAATTGCACAGCCAAACACTTGCTCGATCACTCAATTTTAACGATTCGTTCACGCGATTTCACATACAGAGCAGCGGTGATCAATAAATGACGGTGGTCGAATTCGTTAAATGACAGTCAGACGAAGTGGATTATTATTATTAATTATATTATTGTTTTTTATTTATTCATTATTTCATCAATCATCACAATTTTTCTGGTTCTATCTTCAACGGAACCTTTTTGCAAGTTTTCGCACTTGAAGTCGAATATTATTCGATTTATGATTGCACTGTTTGTGATACCTTAGTACGTATA
Organism: Andricus quercusramuli; assembly: GCA_932178445.1. Lineage (NCBI taxonomy): Eukaryota > Metazoa > Arthropoda > Insecta > Hymenoptera > Cynipidae > Andricus > Andricus quercusramuli. The sequence continues at coordinate 51,396 of CAKNXH010079822.1, read as the reverse complement.
AAGAGGGTGTTTTAATTTCCCGATAAAAACTAGAATTTTATTTATAGCCTAGATTAATACACAAGGCTCTATTTTTTGAAAAAATACTCCATCTCAACTTCTGAACAATCGAAAACATTCTCAAGGATCTTGCCCGTGAGTTTTTTCCGGAAAATATTGATTCTCAGAAAAATATATAGCAAGAAGATTCAATTTCTTTGGGCATCTCTTAATTCCTCAGAAAAAACTCGTGATTCCTAGCATGCTTCTGACTCCTGAGTTGTATCGCAAACCAGTGTAATCATATCGTTAAATCTTTTTCACTAGGAGCTCAAACATATACGGGATGAAAAATATATTTTCTTTTTTCTTGAGAAATTTAGGAGAAACATTGATTTGTTTGTAGACAAGGTTCTGTCGTTTCCGCCAAATTTGAATTACGCAGTTCAAAAATAGTACTTCTTAAGTTTCTCGTAAATCCTTCGACTCCTAGTGGAATAGATTAGGGCGAATATTTGTAGGACGTCGCAAATATGACAATTTTCTTTTTACTTTTGTACCACTTTTGTATAGCCAAATAAAAATATTTGAGTTTCCGTTAAATCTTGTGTATTTGTGCAGAAAATACTAAATTTGCACGAATAAAAAACGTTCTTTCAAAACGCTAAAATTTTAACTGACCGAATCCACTTCAAATCAGGCAGGTTCTACACTTGAAGTCGCAGAATTTCTCGGGGACAAAATATGTTGTTTTTTAGAGGAAATTAGGCGATACGTATTTTTGCGATTTGTGAAAAAAAATTTTGTACACAGTTATGCGTATTTGAATTTTTGGCTCTTTTTCAAAAAACCCCCAATTTTTTCTTTAAACTCGTATAACTTTTGACCTAATTGAGAGATTTACGTCTTCGAAATTAACAAAATAGTGGAAGATTTTCTGAAAATGTTTAAAGTCGATTTTCTCAAAAAACCCACACTTATACTTCTTGCCAATTTTTTGCTAAATTTGCACTATCATAAGGTAAATACCTTGTGAGTTTAATGCGGGCTAAATAACATTTGTGGGCAGAATTTTTGTTCATAAAATTGAAATTTCACATTTTTCTTGAAAACACCAACAGATACAAAAAAAAATGTTGAGAAAATAGTTTGCACATTTTAAAATTTCTACAAAAAGTTCTCTTCCGCATTTACATCTTTCACCATTTACGAGAAAAATGAAAAAATTCAATTTTCGTAAACAAAAAATTGTCTTAATTTCTGGCTTATGGAAATACCCACCATTTTTGTTCAATATTAAAAAATATATATAAGTTCATATGAGGAAAACTCCATGTTAGTTTTACGTGGGCTGAACAATTTGTATCACCAGAAAATTATTGTTCATAAATTCGAATTTTGAAATTCTGGAAAGAAATCGTAAATATCTCAATTAGGTCAAAAGGTATACGAGTTTAAAGAAAAAATTGAGTTTTTTTTTAAAACAAAGCCAAAATTCAAATACGCATAACTCTGTAAAAAAAATTTTTTCACAACTTGCAAAAATACGTATCGCCTAATTTCCTCTAAAAACCAAGATATTTTGTCCCCGAGAGATTCTGCGACTTCAACTGTGGAATCTGCCTGATTTGAAATGGATTCGGTCAACTAATACATTTTTAAAAACATTTTCGGTCCAACACTTTTTATAAATAAATACTTTGCATTTATATCTCACCTGTCTTACAAAAATATTTTTTACTTTAAAGATCATCCGATGCAAACATATATTTAAAAACCATGTTACTAGTAAAAAAGTTTCAGTAATACTATATTAGCGTATTCCTTGTACTGTGCGATATTTACCTTCAGTAGAATAAATTTTTTTTTTTAGTATTTTTTCATGATCATAAAAAAATATAATGTTTCTACCCTATTATGTTTCCGTACCGATAAAAATGTTTCTAAATAATACATTCTCGTAAATAAAAATAAGCGTTTAAGCTCTAAAATTTGTTTAGCTTTTTCAATATTATGTTTGCGATAGTCGTAAATGTCACGTCCAAGAATCCAAATATTCGCCCTTATTTGTTGCGTCCATTTGGACCAAATGTGGTCCTATTTCCAAAATGGAAATAACGAATGAGTAACAGAAAAAGGAGAAAAAATAGAAAAGTCGTAACGTACTTTTTTTGTACGTTGAAATTACATATCGTAGGCGTATAACGACTTCGTACGACACTTTACAATGATCACATATTCCTCTAAGGACGACATGCAGCGTATAAAACATATTTTTTCATGAAGTGCTTATTTATTGTTTATCCATCCATGTATTCTTTTATGTCCTATAATTATCAGATATTCGTTAGGCTAGACAAAAAGATTTATTTTTTATTTTTTGAAGTCCCACCCCCTCATTTTGTGTTATTTTGTAAAAAGCGTTGAAAATGATTCCTGGGAAAAATGAAATGAATCCTTCAATTTTCAAAAGAACAGTGAAAGAGAGGATGTAAACAAATTTAGTGAACAACAGGGATTTTTTAACAGTTTTGTCTATTCATTTTAGGGCGAACGTCAATTCAGCCCCAGCTACCTGTGTAGCCCCCCCCCCCACTACGCGGCTTCCCCTCACTTAGCCGAACTGCTGCTGCCGAGTCTGGTCAGCGGGAATCCTTTGTACCTAACGAGAGGACTAAAATGCAGAAATTCAACTTTTTTTAAATTTAGCGCTTGTTAATTTACAAATATAATATTCGAAATTTGCGAAATTTACAAAATAGTCCAGTTTTACAAATGCACATGATTTTTTCATACTCCCTTCGGATTCCTTTAATTCCATAAAGAAATTGCATAATATTCACCATAGTATCACAGGCGAAAAAGTTAAACATAGTTGGAAATATTATGTATAATTTTCATTTGTTTGATTGATTTTTGTATTTAAAAAAAAACTTGTTGAGGCCAAACTTTAAATTTCAGAATTTCCCCAAGTTAGTCAAAATATTGCACCAATAAATTAAAGCTACTGCAGTTGATTTAAGTAAAATATACTGCCAGATTTCCCATCAAATTTCACATAAACTTAAACGTTTATACTTTATTTTTCAACTTTTTGAGTCAAATAACATCGATTGAATCGTTATAATTCGCAGATTTCGAATATTATATTTGTAAATTATCGAGTCCTAAATTTAAAAAGCGTTATATTCCGCTGACCAGGCTCGGCGGCAGCAATTCGGCTGAGTGAGGGGAAGGCGCGTAGTGGGGGGACCTACACAGGTAGCCGGGGCGAAATCGTTATCTGCCCCATTTTTATACACAATATGAAGAGTAGAAACATTTTCGGAAAAGGCCGTTTTTGACGTTAAAAATTGTATTTTTTGTAATGATTGAAATAAGAAAATAAAATTTTCACCATAAAAAACGGTCTTTTCGAAAAATTCTATTTCTTATATAATGACCGAAATGAAAATTTTCGCCTCGACCCATCTTGCGACCTCTTTTTGTTAGTTTTAAAATCAAATTCCCACAATTTCCAGGAACCTTAAGGATTGAATCACCTCTAATTTTTTTATTCCCCAAAAAATAGGAAAATATTTTTTTATGAAGTGACAAAAATTGAGGGGATGAAACTTCAGGAAACAAAATAAAATTTTTTTGAATCCTAATATACGTACGCGGTACTCTCTTAAACGCTACCAAGGTTTAGCAACCGATACTTTAGCGGAACGACGACGTATATATACGCAATTTTTCGAATTAGAGACATTAAATTTTAAAACTAACGCGCTACGCTATGAGCATTTCGCTCAGATGTGTTGGCTCGATTTCTCGCGGTACTTGAATACTCGTAGGATACTGGGCTTCAAATTTTTGAGTTGAATTAAAACAATTTGGCTTCGAATTGCTTAGTTTTGATTAACCAGACGAGTATAGAAATCCAATTTCATTTAATTTGGAAAGAAAATTCGATTTAGAAAAAGGGTATTTTTTATCTAAGACCTACGTTACTTATAGACATTTACAAGTACTTATATATACTTTAAAGCTGCCATTCATTTACGAATTGTTTTCTTTTTTTTTCTTAAATTTTTTCATTGATTACATATCTTCAAATTTTTGAAGATTTCTTAATGTGATGTTATGATATCCAATTTTTACTTGAATCTGGATACATACATTACACATATACTCTTAACATAATGTTATTTAGGGTTCATGTTGTCTCTTAGAGTTATTTTTTCGAATTTTGGTCGACTTTGGTTTTTAATGTTTGGAATTGTTTATTTAATTGCGTTTTTATGCTTTCCTATTAGGAAAGTTTTCGAATTTCGAAAGTCTTGAAATTCAATTCAATTAAATGCTTTAAAATACAAAGAATTAGAATGTGAAACCACAAAAATTCTAATTCTGAAAAGCATATCAATATTCTGATGCTATAAATTTGAAAAGCTTCTATCATTATAACATGTCTGGCTTACGATTTTCTGTTTCTTTAGAATTCAAAAAAACTATAAGTTTTTATATACGAAAGCTCTTTCATTTCAATATTAATTCCAAATTTCGTATTTTTATAGCGTTTAGTTTAGTGTCCCGCAAAACAAGAAATATTTTCACATTATAAGAAAATTAGAAGATGAGACAAAAACCTAAAACAAGTCCTCTAATTTGCTAAGATGTGAATACATGAAAAACCATGTTTCTTTTTTAAATTCTGTTTCAGTTCTCGAAACTAAGCATTTCGCAGTCTTAATTCAACAATGTCGATTGTAAAGGATTCTTATCTCTTCACGTTTACACAATTGAAGAGTAGGTAAAAAAACTCTTTGAATCTCGTTTCGTGTTTTGAAACTGATATTATTCCTTCACATAATAATTTTCAAAAGAAAATCCGAAATTACTCTTGTATATTATTTAAAAAATACTTCCTCTCTGAGAAAGTACAAAGGGACAAAAATAAGAGAAGAATATTAAATAAGAGAAAATTAAAGAGAGTTTTTAGATCCTTCTCTCCAATCACTGAAACTCTTGACTCGTTGATCTTCTGGAATTATTCGAGTATGCAGAATTAAATTTCAAATTCCTCGGAATCGGAATTGTAATTTCGCAATCTCGCTATGTCGGCTTGTTACTTTTCTCTTTTACAAGTGTATCTATGTAGCCTTAAGGGTTAAAATATACCAGCGATTGTCGCTGGTAAAGTCAATCAAGTTTAACGCTTTGATTCGTTTGTCAGTCTGAACTCTCCAAGTCCGCGATGTAGTCGTGAAATTAGTCCGGACGTAAAAGGAGACGCGATAGCGTTCGGGACACGTAATTCCAGTCCGGGATAGAATATCGACTATCCTCAGATTAATAAGATAAAATACTAAAATGCATTTTAACGAACCACCAGTAAAACATCAAGAATCGCACTGGAGAGAAACTGATCTTTAACATATAGAAGCAACAGTTTCTTCAATACGTTCCCAACTGTTAGGCGTTACATCGAATTGTTCTCGTTATTGATTGTGCGACGAGAGACGTTCATAGCGACCGCCACTATTAAATACTGCAACTGCTGACAGGACAATAATCGTCAAATCAGCAGCAGTCAATTAACTAGTACTAGTTACTGTATTAAAAAAAAGCACTATACCTTTCGTGTAAATTAAATAGTAATTATAGCTGCAGCTGTGGTGGCGATGAAGACGTCCTCGGTGGTGTTCGTAACGATTAACATGTATCTTGTACTCGTTGCACTGGGTGGACAAACGGAACTGAGAATTCTCAGTAAACGTTGAGATGATCCAAAAAATCCAGATGATCCAGAAGATCCAGATGATCCAGAAAATCCAGATGTTCCAGAAAATTGAGAAGATCTTGACACCGGAAACCACTACCAGAGGCAGTGAAGAGAGGCTCTCTTGGTGACAAAATCTCACGATTCCTGCTGCTCGCAACCACCGACGATTACATCAGTGTTTCCTTAATGCTTCAGGACCATTTATTTCAAAATTATCCTCTTTAGGAAATCACAGAATAACGCAGCATCGACAATATCGTTGTCGCGAGGCTCCAGCACTCGGGGGTGGAGTTACAGGCGCAAAATACGCATGGACTTTGATGTTTGGTAGATGTGTCTGAAAAATTGTAAATTAAGAGTCCTTTTTTTAATTGTTTTAGTGACAAGGTAAACCTACACTAGGGTTGTCCAAAAATTCGACTTTTGGTTTTTTGTTATTCTCAATTGAGCCGCAGGCTGCAATAACCAGCCCGACGCTCGAAAACGCGTAAAAGTATATCCGATCGTCTCAAAAAAAGAAAAAAATTTCCAGTAAGTAATTTGTTCAACACTATGAAATAAAGTTTTTTGAAAAATCTCATAAAGATTCGTTGAAAATTTACTGAGATATTCCCAATTGAGCCGCCGAATGCAATAACCAACCCGACGCTCGAAAACGCGTAAAAATATATCCGATCGTCTCAAAAAAAGAAAACAACTTCCAGTGAGTGATTTATTCAGCAATATTGAATAAAGTTTATTGAAAAATCTCATATCGATTCGTTAAAAATGTACTGAGATATTCAGATTTGGAAAAAGTGCGCGACGTCTGCCCGTGCTGTCGGCTAATGGGTCGCGAGGACTGCTCTGTCTGGCAGTCGTCAAGTAATTTTTCCAAATCTGAATATCTCAGTAAATTTTCAATGAATCGATATGAGATTTTCCAAAAAACTTTACTCAACATTGCTGAAAAAGTCACTCACTGGAAGTTGTTTAAAAGCCCAAGTTACCTAGATACCTTTTACCAGCGAAACAAAGGAAACAAAATTATCGATTGACCTCATTTTGTAATTAAATATGATTAAAAAATAAGCGATTGTTAATTTTTTCATGATTTTCTAGGCATCGCTAGAGTATCTGAATATGTCCTGTAAATATGAGCTCATTTCAATTATATTTGGCCGAGTTAGAACGATTTTTAAAGCTCAATTGAATCAGGGAGAAACTTTTTTCAATATTTCTTTTTTATGATTAAAAATAAACGTTAGGCAAAAAACTCTAATAGGAAAAAGTTTCAGTTTCTTATTCTCTACAATTCTACATTATCGAAAAATTAATTTTTCGATTTTGAACATTTTCTTTTTTTGAGACGATCGGACAATTATTTTACGCGTTTTCGAGCGTTGGGCTGGTTATCACATCCGTCGGCTTAATTTGTTCCTTTTCCGGCAAAAAAAAAATTCCTTATATTTTTGTCAAATCGGTCATTTTTTTAATGGGAAAAGCAGCTCGATTTTCGACAGAATGGGAAAAAGAAGGTCCTTGCTATCAAATTTTTGTAAACTAAAGTTTAGTCACGTCTTCAGGAGTCTTCAAGGAATAATTTCCACCCAATAACTTTTTATTTTGACCCCACCAACCCCCGTTGTGCCCAGAAAATGCTCAAAAAAATGCGGAATAAAAATTTTATGTAAAATTAATGCTAAAGACAAACTTTTTAAACAATTTTTCAAAATTAATTATTTTTCTTTTTTTTCGGCAACTTAAAATATTACGATAAAGGTCATAAATTACGTAAAGTAGTTTTCTGGAATTTTGAATTTAGGATTCATCCAAAAATAACGTAAGACGATTTGGAGGAAGGGGAGGTTTTTGATAAAAACTTTGCTGTCAAATGAAAAGTTAACCAAATTTTCTACAAAAAGCCGAACTCCAATGAAAAGAATACGTTAAAAATTGATTAGTACGGAGGAATTTGTTTTTCCGCACTGTGCGGCGGCTTGGCATATTTTTTATTATTGCAGAACACGTGTTTTTTTAATTGTATTTTTTTTTGCCAAAGACAAGATTAACTTTTAACCAATTAGTTGAATTTTAAACCAAAACCATTAATTAACTAACAAAAAAGAGGAATTTTCAACTGAAAAAGATAAATATTCCACTAAAAATGGAACAGGTAAATTTTGAGTTAGAAAATTAATTTTTCAACCAAAAAAAAAACAAAAAAACAACGAATTTGCAACAAAATTGTTCAATTTTCGATCAAAGAGATGAATTTTCAACTAAAGTGAAGTACCTGAAAACATAAAAATTATTTTTTAACAAAATTCTTGAATTTTCTACAAAGTAGAATAATTTTTAGCCAAAAGAGATGAATTCTGAACGAAAAATGTAACAGGTGATACTTCAACCAGAACATATTTTAATTTGAAATAAAAAAAAGTTGATGTCAACCAAAAAAGACTAACTTTCAAGAAAGTAGTTGAATCCTCAATCAAAAAGATAAATTTTTAACAAAATACAACAAGTTTCAGATAAAAAAAGATATATTTAAAACAACAAATATAGCAGTTACATTTTCGATTCAAAAAATTATTTTTTTACCAATAAAAAACACAACGAAATTTCAACAAAATAGAAAAATTTTCAATCAGACGGAAGAATTTTTTATCTGAAATGATGAACCTTGAACTGAAATAGTTAAATTTTCAGTGAAAAAGTACATTTTCAACAAAAAAAAGATTTTAACAAAGTAGTTCAACTTTCAACCAAGTTGTTGAATTTTCCATTTGCAAATAAAAAAGTTAAATTTTCGTTTTCTATCGAAAAGACCAAATTTCAACAACAAAAATACATGAATTTTAAACCATACAGTTAAATTTTCAACTAAAAAACATAAATTTACGATCAAACATGAAATAGATACATTTTCAGTTTAAAAAACTAATAGACAAAAATTTTCTAACCAAAAAGGAAAATTTTTAACAAAATACATGTGTTTTCAACCAAATACATAGTTGAATATTCAACTAAAAACAATAAATTTACAATAAAAAATGGAATAGTTCAATTTTTAGTTAGAACATTAATTTTCAACAACAAAAAATTAATTTTAACACAAACAAAAACAAATTTTCAACCAAAATATAAATTTTCAAACAATTTTTTTAACAAAAAAGACCATTTTTTCCAAAATACATAAATTTTCAAACAAAAACTTCAATTTCAACCAAGAAGATGAATTTTCAAGCAAGAATCTTGATCTTACACCAAAAATATGAATTTTCAAACAAAAAATTACTTTATAAAAAAATTATTAATTTTCCTAGAAAGTAGATTTAACTTTCCATAAAAAAGACGAATTTTGAACAAAATACATGAATTGTTAGTTAAAAAAATTAATTTTCATAACAAAAAAAAAACGAATTTTCAACCAAAAAAATAACAGAGTGCACAGGGTAAAAGAAGCTCAAAAAAGGGGAAATAGGGTGATTTTCTCACGAAAAAGGGGAAAATTAGGGAAAAATTAAACATTTTTTCTTATATGTCGAAAAGAACAAACAATCTTTTTATAAGAAATGTTATATTTTTAAATAATTTTCAACGATTTTTCAATGATTTCTGCAATTAAAGAATTTATTTTTGAAAATTTTATATACTCAGGTCGTTGGTAATCCATTCACAGTGATATAAAAAAGTCCGAGAATAAAATAAAATTAGTTAAATACACGATTTTGATATGTTCAACATCGTTCTCATAAATATTTATTTCCAGGATTTGTTATTTCTTTCTTACTCTAATTATTACTTTCAATATAAATTTAAAACTACTCTCTTCAGTAGAGCGAAGTAAAATTTTTTAAATTAATCGAATCGTTTGAGCTGAGGGATAACAATTTGTGTTCCGACGTCGAAAACAAGTATAAAATTTTGTTTTTTGAAATCGGTTAATATCTTCTGTTCTGTTTTTTAAATTTCCAATTAAAAATTTTCAGAATTAAAACAAATTTGCCACCTTTACAAATTTTTTGAAAATGTATAAAAACATGTTTTTTGGATTGATTGAAACCTGAAATTTCTTCACCTTGAACCAAAGAAACATGTTATCATTTTTTAATCATGCGAGAAACATTTTTTTCGTGGTGTATATAACGTTCCAAAAACGCAAAAAAAAATGAAATCCCAAAAATCTTAAATCACGACAAAAGTTTTCTCCGAGAGAGCAAAGTGGTAAAATGTTTCTTTGGTTCAAGCTGAATAAATTTCAGATTTGATATATTCAACTTTTTTTAAATGTGTGCATATGACTCAATAAAGAAAAACATGTTTTCTCCACATTTTCAAAAAAATTGTTACTGCGCAAAAAGTTTATTTTTTCGTAATTTTGTATTATTTTTCACTAGTAAAAGCAAAAAACAAATTCGTCATAATGTTTCCATTTTTTAATTAGGTAGGTAGGTATATAAAGTGTCCACCTTTTAATACTTATTCGAAAAGTATTGCCTATTTGGTATTGTTATTGGTACCTCAATTATTCATGAATAATTTATTTAAGTGCTATACTTGCTTTAATTGCTATTATTCAATAATGGGTACACATACTAATTTCAGAGAATTTTTTGAAAAAAGGGGAAGTTTTTTGAGAATAGGGGACAAAAGAGGAATTTCAAGAAAAAAGGGGAAACTAAGAAAAAAAGGGGAAGACTGTGCACCTTGAAATAAAATTTCACACAATTTTCTATAAAATAGACAAATTTTACAATTTTAATGAACAAAATTGTAAAATCTTCATTTAAAAAAATTAATTTTTAACGAACAAGAAAAACGAGTTTTCAAAAAAATAGTTCAATTTTGAACGAAATAGTTTACATTTCAACCAAAAAGATGAATTTTCAAGGAATTATCTGAAATTTTTACCAAAGAGGCGAATTGTCAACAAAATTGTGAAACTTTCTACAAATTAATATTTTACCAAATAATTGAATTTTCAACCAAAAAGGTGAGTTTTCAACGAAGCAGATTAATTTTTTAATGAAAAAGACAAATTTTCAATGGATTTTGACGATTTTTTTTAATTGACCGTCAGGTTTTTGGGTATATCGAGCCAGTGCGAGAATTTCAATTTAGCTAAACCGAATGTTTTATTTAACAACAAAATAAACAATCATTTCTACTGTAACTTTTCAGATGTACCTTTTTTTTGTAAGATCTGCTAATTAATGAAGAAGAGCTTAAGTCAGTGTAACTAATATCTATCAATAGTTTTCAGTAGGATAGAGTGAGAAAAAAAATTGTTTATAACGTTTTAAACAAATTAATGAACAAAATCCATTTTTTGTGATTCGCAATGATTAGTTGTTTGAAATTCACAGTTGGAAATCCATCCAGAGTGATATAAAAAAGTCAGAGAAAAAATAAAATTAGTTAAATATAAACTTTTGATATGTTTAACATCGTTCTTATAAACATTTTTCTCCAAGATTTGTCATTTCATCCTTACTATAACCTTTTTTCAGAAAAAATCCGAATCATTTTAAAAGACACTTAGAAGGTGTCGAAGTTTTGAAAATATTAAAAATTTAATTAAAATCTAAAGATTTCAAGAAAAAATGGAAACTTTTTCAGAATTTTGTAAGGTTTCAAGAAAATACAAAAATTGTCTTGAGATTTCTGGGAAAATATAAATTAATTTTTAACATTTAAAATAAATTTTAAGAGAAAATTGAAAAAGATTCCGAAACATTTTAAATGATTTCCTAAAATTTCGAAAGAGAATAGATATAGAAGATTAATTTTGTATGAAGTTCGTATATGTTTAAAACAAAATGAAAATTTTTAAAGAATTCGAAAAAAAAATTTAGAGAAGTTTCAAGGGAACGACATTTGTTTCTAAAAACTCATAGATTTTTTTATTTTGTTAAAATAATTTTGAGAGAATATTTTTTTAAATATTTTAAAACTTTTCCAATGATTTCCTAAAATTTCGGAGAGGAGTGCGTAACATTTCTTAATTTTGGAAGATTTTTTTTAAATTTCAGGAAAAACTTGAATAATTTTAAAAGATACTTAATATATGTAGAAGTTTTAAAAAATATTCAAAAATAATTAAAAATTAAAATATCTCAAAAAATTTAGAACAAAATGTAGATTCTTAAATATATCGAAAAAAATTGAAACTTTTAAAGAAATTTGAAAGATTTAAAAAGAATGCAGACATGTTCTGAAGATTCATAGAAAAATTTAAAAATTATTTCTTTTATAAAATTCATTTTAAGAAAATATTTTTTTATCAAGATTTAAAAACATTTGAAATGGTTTCTTAAATTTTCGTCGAGAAGTGGAGAAGATTATAGGCCCATTTTTCATAATTCAGTAGTTTTTTCTTTTAATAATAGGAAAAACTCTAATTATTTTTGAAAATTTTTCGAAGGTTTAGAAGTTTATGCCAGGATTCTAAAAAAAATAAGGAAAAATTCGAATCTTAAACAAATATTTTTATGGTTTTGAAGTTATGAAAAGATTTCAGAATAATTTAAAACTTTTAAAGATTGCAAAAGAAATTGAATGTAGTTTCTTGATGATTTAAAAAAAGAAGCTTTTTAGGAATTTTGAAAGTTTCGAGAGGATAAAAATTTTTTGTTAAGATTCCCAGGAAAATGTTTAACAATTTTTATTTTGAAAAATAAATTTTGAGAGAGAAAAAATTAGGTATTTAACTTTGTACATTTTAACTAAAATTGATAATCTTCTAATACTTATTTAAAAAGATTAACTTTCTATAAAATGTTTCATCTTCAAATTTTTTTAAAGAGTATTTATTTTAAATAGTAGCACTTAAAGCGTGTACCTTGTTTATTCATAAGTAATTTATTTAAGTGCTAGAGTTGCTTTAATTGTTATTAAATAATGGTTAAAATTTCAAATATCGCATATTTAACGAGAAAAGGGGAAAAAGGGGAAGCTTTTTGAGAATAGGGGAAAAAAGGGAATTTCAAGAGAAAAGGGGAAACTAAGGAAATAGTTGGGGAATAGTTGAATTTTCAATTCAAAAAATTAATTTTTATACAAAAATAAAGTTTTTTTAACAAAATAGTTCAAGTTTCAGCCAATAAGATGATTTTTTATTAAAGTTTTTTTAGATTCCAACCAAGTATTTTCTAATAAAAAAGATGTGAATTTACAACAACAAAAAAACTAATTTTCAATCAAATAATTAAATTTTTAACCTTTAACAAAATAGTTTAACTTTTAGCCTACAGAGATGAATTCTTAACCAAAACGACGAATTTTCAACAAAGAAAATTAATTTTCTACCAAAAAAGACAAATTTTCAACAAAATACACCAATTTACAGACAAATAATTTAATTTTTAACTAAAAATGATTAATTTCCAGTAAAATAGATTTGAACTAAATAGCTGAATTTTGAACCGAAGAGAGGAACTTTCAACTAAAATGATGAATCAAAAAGACGAATTTTCAACAAATAAAGCTTTTTCAGCCAAGGCAGGAAAAAATGTCAAAGAAATTGTTGAACATGCAAGCCAAAAGACAGCATTTTCAACCAGAAAATATTAATTTTCAACAAAAAAGTTCATTTTTAACCAAAAATTGCAGTTTTAATCAAAAGAGAAAATTTCCACCAACAGGATTAGTTTTCTACCAATAAATACCAATTTTTGACTTTAAAAAAAAGATTAAATTGCAGGAAAATATTAAAATTTTCAATCAAAGAGATTAACCCTCAAACAAATAAATTTTTAACAAGGTGGTTCAAGTTTTACCCAAGTGATTGAATTGTCAATTTAGAAAAGGTCAATTTTCAGCAGAAAATAGTTACGTTTTTAGTTTACAAATTATTTTTCAACCAAAAACAGAAATTTTCAATCAAAAAGATGAATTTTCTACTAAAAAAATATAAATTCTCAACGAATAATATAATAGGAGATATTCCAAATAATAAGTATGACTTTTTAATAAAAATTGTTGAAATTAATTACTAGTGCCAAACTTCATTTTCAAAATTCTCTAACTTTGCCCCGAACAATTTTTTACTTGCTCTAACCATTAATATTCAAATACCATTTCGATTGTAGTTTCGTGATTTTCACCGCGATAAAATGAACAGTCTCTTGTTAAAAAGGTAATTTTTTTTCGTTTAGAAGAGAAAAAGTTTAAAAAAGTATTTTCACTTTAAAAGAACAAAAATTCCAGAACCACGAGCAAAATTCAAGGACTTTTCCAGGTTTTTTCCAGGTAAAAACGAATTCCAGGACTTTTCCAGATTTTCAAGGATTTCCAGGACACTAGACACCCTGCCTATATAAGATCTGAGGAAAAAGTGCGTACCCTGAGTCTGCGGATGCCATTTCTGGTGATCAATTGGCAGTCATAAAGCTCTATGCGCTCAAGATTGTGACATGCTTGTAAAAGGTGATCTAGGCTAGCATCCGTGATGAGTGGACAGTTATCCAATTCTAAGACAGCGAGATGCTCTGCAGCACAAGGCGAGAGAGCCAATTGCCGAATTCCTTCGTCAGTAATCAGCTCACAGTGTGATAAACTCTGTATTCATAAAGGAAAAGAAATCAATTTCTTTCATTGTAAACACGCTTAATTATTCAAAATGACATAATTTTTGCCGAATTTTTAAATACCGAATGTGGAACTATGTGGAAAAGTAGCGTATGAGGACCCTGAAAAAGTATAATTAAATCGGATGCGATCGATAAACGCTTAGCATGGTTAGAATTTTTAAAAGCACTTATTGTTTAGACAAATATATATCATAATTAATACATATATTTTACAAAAACATTCTAGAGTGAAATAAACATATACTTTTTTTAAAATTACAGAGTTGCTACAGGTCAGATAATTTCAGAAAGTCAGGGAATGTAAGAAAAAACCTGACAAAAGTTAGGGAATTTTCGATAAACTAAAGTTAAAGTTAATTTTATTATTATATCTTTTTTGGTAGAAAATTGAACAACTTAGTTGGAAGTGAAACTACTTTGTTAAAAATTCATTTATTTGCTTCACGTTTTTCATCATTTTAGTTAAAACGTCCTTCTTTTGTTCAAAATTTAGTTATTTTATTGAAAATTATGTTTACTAGATGAAAATGAATTGCTTTAACTGAAAACATAACTCGTATATGTTTGGTTCAAAATTTATCTTTTTATGTTAGAAATTAAAATATTCGGTTCGAAATTCCTGTATTTTATTGAAAACTCGAATTTCGTGGGAGAATATTTAATCTTATTGGTGATTAATTCATCCTTTTGGTTGGAAATTCCTTTAAAAATTCAAATATTTGGTTGAAAATTCATGTACTTTGTTAAAAATTCATCTTATTGGTTGAACATTTGAAAATTGATCTTTTTAGTTGAAAATGAGATTTTTCTTATTTATAATTAATTTTTTCAACTGGAAATGTATAAGTGTTCCATTTTTTTGTCAGAAATTTATCTTTTCTAATAGAAATTTAATCTTCTTGATTGAAAATTATACTACTTCGTTGAAAATTTACTTAAATTTTATTGAAAATTAATTTTTTTACTGAAAATGAAACTATTCTATTTTTAGTGAACATTTATCTGTTTTCGGTGAAAATTTAACTATTTGTTGAAAATCCGTACTTTTTTCTGTAGTTGAAATTTCACCTTTTTTGTTAAAAATGAATTTCATTGTTTGAGAATTCGTTTCTTTCTTGGTTGAAAAATTATTTTACTAACTGAAGATTCAACTATTTTATTTTTGATCGATAATTTATCTTTTTACTATTCCATTTTTTGTGGAAAATTTACCTTTTTTGATAGAAATACAATCTTTTTCGTTAAAAAATTATCTGTGTAGTAGAAAATTTAACTATTTTATTATCTGCTAAGACTTCATTTCTTTCATTGAAAAAAACTGTTTAGCTGAAAATTCGTTTCTTTTTTGTTGATAGAAAATTCGTCTTTTGGATTGAAAAATCCACTATTTGGACAAAATTTCTTATTTTTGATTCAAAATTAATTTTTTTACTGAAAATCTAACTATTTGTTGAAAATCCGTATTTTTTTTGTAAAAGAGTACTCCCATTAGTTGAAATTTCATCTTTTTGTTTAAAAATTCATTCCTTTGCTTGAAAATTCGTTTGTTTTTTGATTGAAAATTTATTTTACTAACTGAAAATTATCCTACTTTATTTTCGGTAGAAAATTTATCTTCTTAGTTTAAAATTCATGCATTTGGGTAAAAATAAACTTTTTTTAGATGAAGATTCATAATTTTAGTTGAAAATTCACTTTAACTATTCCATTTTTTGTGGAAAATTTACCTTTTTTGATAAAAATAAAATCTCTTTTGTAGACAAATTATCTGAATAGTATAAAATTTAACTATTTTTTATTGTTAAGAATTCATTACTCCCATTGAAAAAAAAACAATTTAGTGAAAGTTGGATTTTTTGTTAATAGCAAAATCATCTTTTGAATTTTGGACTGAAAAATCCACCATTTGGACAAAATTTCATGTTTTTGGTTGAAAATTCATCATTGTGATTAAAAATTCATTTCTTTAGTTGAAAATTTTGTTTATTTTTAGTAGAAAATTCAATTCTTCTATTTTTGGTCAAAAAATATTTAAAAGAAATATATATTTTGCTGAAAATTTGTTTTTCTTGGTTGAACATTTATTTTTCTGACATTTTAACTATTCAAATTAACATTTTAGTTCATGTAATTTGTTGGAAATGAGCCTTTTTTGGTATCAAATTAATCTTTTGTCTTGAAAATGCAACTAACTATTTGGTTAGAAATTCATATTCTTGGTTGAAGATTCATCATTTTATTAAAAAATTCATTTCTTTGGTTGAAAATTCGTTTCTTTTTAGTTGAAAATTAATTAATTTTGCTGAAAACTTTTTTTTTTAATTTACTTTTTCAACTGAAAATTGAACTATTCTATTTCTTGTTTGTAAATTTATCTTTTTTATTGAATTATTTTCTTGAGAATTCATTTTTTCCAAATTGATTGTCTCAACTGAAAATTTAATTCTTCTGTTTTTGGTTAAAAAATATTTTTTTTTGTTATGAAAAGAAAATATATATTTGTTTAAATTCTTTTTTTTTTTTTGTTGAACCTTTATTTTTCTGAGATTTTAACTGTTCTAATCTTGGTTGAAAATTGATATTTTTTAGATAAAAATTCATAAACTTTGTTTAAAAATGACTATTTTTTGGTAGAAAAAATTAATATTTTGGGCTGAAAATACAACTAACTATTTGGTTAAAAATTCATATTTTCGGTTGAAGATTCCTCGTTTTAGGTACAAATTCATTT
>CAKNXH010079822.1:0-24343 GCA_932178445.1 Andricus quercusramuli | reverse complement strand
ATAGTCTGGGTAAAAATCTACAGATTAGTTTAAAAATTTAATTATTTTCTTGAAAATGTAATTATTTTGTTAAAAAGTCATCTTTTCTGGTCAGTAATTCAACTACTTAGTTGAAAGTTGAACTACTTTGTTCAAAATTCATTTTTTTTTGTACGAGATTCATCTCTTTTGTTGAATATTTAACTATTCCTATTTAGAAAATTAATATTCTTGCTTAAAAAAATATCTTTCGGGTTAAGCTCTTTTGTTGAGAATCAATTTTGTTGTTAGAGGTTCGTAATTTTATTTGAAAATTCATCTCTTTGGATGAAAATGTGTTTTGTTAATTTTTTGTTTGTTATTAAGAATTAATTTTTTAAACTGAAAATGCATGTGTTTTATTGAAAATTTGCCTTTTTTTGTAGAAATTTAATCTTTTTCAGTTAAAAATTCAACTGTTCGGTTAAGAACTAATCTGTTTTGTTGAGAATTCGATTATTTTGTTGTAAATTCATATTGCCTGGTTGGAAAATCAACTAATTAGTTTGAATTTTAACTAATATAAAAAAATGGCTACAATTGACACGTCATTTTAGTTAGAAATTGATCTATTTTGTAGAAAATTCGTCTGTTTGGCTTTCAAATTCAACAAATTGGTAGGAAATTAAACTATTTGGTCAAAAATTCGTCGCGTCTGGTTTAATTCAACAAACTGAAAATCATTTTCATTTAAAAATTAATTTTTTGGAATAAAAATTTTTAAAATTCTATTTTTGGTTGAAACAAAATCTTTTCAAGTTGAAAATTCAACTGCCTTTAAAAAATTTCGTCTTTTTGGCTGGAAAATACCACTGTTTTTAGTTGAATTTTAATCTTTATTGTTTGAAAATTTCGACTAATTGGTGGACAATGCACCTTCGTAGGTTGAGAATTCAATTATTTTGATAAAGTCATATTGTTTGGTAGAAAATTCATCGTTTATAATAGAAAATTTATCTTTCTTGGTCAAAAATTAACTTTTTTTTTTGCCTGAAAGTTGAAATATTTGGTTTTTAATGCAACTGTTTGGTTAAAAATTAATTTTCTTGTTATTGAAAATTCATCTATTTTGTTACAAAATCTTTCCGGGTTGAAAATTTCACAATTTTGTTGGAAATTTAATATATTTTGACTTAAAATCTTAAAACTTAAGTGTTTCATTCAATATCCGGTATACACATCAATTTGATTCAAAAGAATTTATGCCCCTATTATTCTCTTATTTTCGTGAAAAATCACCCTATTTCTCCGGTTTTAAGAGAATTTTGGACGTTATTTTTCTGAGAGGGGGGGGGCGACGGTTATTAAAGGAGGAGGGGGGGGGCGCGGGGCTGAAGCAAAAAAATGGTAACGTAGTTTAGGTAAGACCCCTTATCCTCGCTGGAGAGGAGAAAGGCCTGCCCAGCGAGGAGAAATTCCCGACGGTAGCAGATGTTGCACTTCCACCTCAATTTCTTTTGAAGAGCGGGAGTGAGATGGAGTAGTGTTAAAGTCGTGTGGTCATCTCTCGTTCTAGTGACGTAGGAGGAGGCGACTATACCATCACTTGAGCGCTTTCAGAAGAAATGGAAGTGGAAGTGCCACATCTGCTTCGATCGAGAATTTCTCCTCGCTGGGCAGGACTGCTCTACGATTTGGATTTAAGAAACAATATTTTGTATGCATACCCTTGCAAGAGCTTGAAATCCTGCATCTGTGAAATGAGTGCAGGCGACGCATTCTAAGACACTGAGGAGAGGACAGTGTTGTGCCAAAGTTACTAAGGATGCATCCGTTAGGTTTGGACAGTTGGAAAGACAAACGTAATGCAGTCGAGGACATCTTTCACTTAGTTCCCTCACAGCGTCGTCAGTTATATTCTATTGGAAAAAAAGGAATATTTATTTGAATTATTTATTTTACTGTTCAATCATTCATTTTAATTGCTTTCCAAATCTACAATTGGATTCGTTCTAAAAAGTCTCCAGGTTTCTTCCTCTGTACTTTTCAAAGTCGCGCATCTCTTGCGACAACAGTGGCAGGGATCACAGCGATTCAGTAGTTGCAATTATAGGTAAAAAAGGTATTTTTTTTCGAAAAAAAGGGGATTAAAAGGGAATTTACTTGATTATATTTTAATTAAAATTTAATTATATTATATGCTATTAGCTGCTGATGTTTGAATTTTTAAAAATGTATTTTGATCATAGATTTTGATACCTTATTTTCATCCATTTTTTTCTAAAGCTTTATTTTTCGTACATAACACAAAAATCACTATTTGAAAAATTACTTTTTCTGTTTTTTTTTTTTTTTTCATTGGGCGTTTAAATTTGTTTAAAATGTATTTTTATCAATAGAAAGCTCTCAAATGTCCACAATATTATGAAACGTTAGCTGAAAGAAGATTATAATATGAAAAACAGAAATTGGAACAATAATTATTCTCGAAAATAACAAAATTATGAAGATAACAATTTTAAAAAATACGCAGTTTGCTAACTTTCATTGACAATTTTTTCTTTCTGAACTGGAAAATGATTTTTGATTGACAATTCTTTTTTTTTAAGTTCATCTTTTTCCGGTATAATTAAATTTTTTTTTCGTTGAAATACAAATAATTACATTTTTCGTTGAGAATTAATTTTTCTTAATTAAAAATTTTATTAGTTGGTTGAAAAGTTGATTATTATGTTAAAAATGGAATTATTTTCATAGAAAATACAACTATTTGTTTGAAAATTCAAGTAATTGGTTAAAAAGTTAGTATTTTCGGGTTCAAAATGAAACTGTTTGGTAGAAAAAATAATGTTTAGCCTAAAAATTTAATAATTTGGTTAGAACTTCAAACTATTTAGTATGAAATTAACATTTTGGTTGAAAATTCAACAATTTGGTTAAAATTTGTTTTCTTTCTTAATTGAAAAATCTGTTTTGATTACAAAAAAAGTTATTTTGTTGAAAATTCGTCTTCTTTTGGAGAATTTAACTGTTCTTGTATTTAAAATAAAATAAAAGTTTGTGATTAAAATACCAGCTATTACATTTTTTGTTAAGAATTCATATTTGTTGGTTGAATATTAAACTGGTTGGTTGAAAGTGGAACCACTTTGTTAAAAATGTATTCTACGGTTAAACATTAATCATTTTAGTTGGATATGTACTTTCTTCGTTAAAAATAAAGTTAACTACTTTGTTGAAAATTTAAGAGGTTTGTTAAAAAGTCATCCTTTTTTGTTGAAAATTCCATTGCTTTATTGTAAACTCGTCTATTTGGGTTAAAAATTGAACTATTTTGGTAGAAAATTGAACTATTCAGTTGAAAATTCAAATATTTGATTAAAAAATTTTAATTTTCAGGTTGAAAATGAAACTGTTTTGTAGAAAGTTTGATTTTTCAGCTTAAAACATTAATTTTGTGGTTAAAACCTTATCTATTTAGTGGAAAATAACCTTATCGTTGAATTGCAAAAAGACTGTTTTGTTGCAAAATTTTTCCATCTTTGAAAAAATTCAACTGTTTTTGATTTAAAATAAAAAATATATATATTTTTTTGATATAAATATAATCTTTTACATTTTTGGTTAAGTATTCTTTTTTTTAAATTAAACTATTTTGTTGAAAATTCGTCTTCTTTGGATGAGCTCAACGGTTTTTTATTTGAAATAAAAATATTTTTTTTGGTTGAAATATCAACCATTATATTTTCGTTAAGGACTTATCTTTTTTGGTTCAAAATTCAGCTACTTGGTTGAAAGTTGAACTACTTGGTTAAAAATTCATTTGTTGCTTGAATATTCATCATTTTTGTTAAAAACTCATCTCTTTTTAGTTGGAAAAATTGAACTATTTTGTTGAAAATTCGTTGTTTTTTTTTGTATAACCTCAACTATTTGTTTGATAATTTATATTTGCGGGTTGAAATTTTAATTGCTGATTAAAATAAAATAAATTATGGTTTGAAATATAAACTATAACATTTTTCGTTGACAATTCATCATTCATTATTTTGGTGGAAAATTAATCTCTTTAGTTTAAAATTGGTATTTTTTGGTAGGAGAAAATTAATTTTCTTGATTGAATATCATCTTTTTGGTTGAAAATTGAACTATTCACTTGTTTTTTTTATTTTTTATTATTAAATCGAATTCATCTTCTTTGGTTGAAAATTGAACTAGTTAGTTGAAAGTTGAACCACTTTGTTAAAAAACTTATTCTACGGATAAAGATTTATCATTTTAGTTGAATATGTACTTTCTTCGTTAAAAATGTAACTATTTTTTTCGAAATCCATTTTTAGTTTGTCGAATTCAATGGTGTTCTTATTTAAATGAAAATTTTTTTTTTTGAAATATAAACTATTACATTTTTCGCTAGGAATTCATCTTTTTCCGTTACAAATTTTATTAATTGGTTCTAAAGTTAACTATTTTGTTGAAAATTTAACATGTTTGTTAAAAAGTCATCCTTTTTTGTTGAAAATTCCATTGCTTTATTGTAAACTCGTCTATTTAAGTTAAAAATTCAACTATTTTGGTAGAAAATTGAACTACATATTTAGTTGAAAATTCAAATATTTGATTAAAAAATTTTAATTTTCAGGCTGAAAATGAAACTGTTTTGTAGAAAGTTCGATTTTTCAGCTTAAAAAATTAATTTTGTGGTTGAAACCTTATCTATTTAGTGGGAAATAACCTTGTTGTTGAATTGCAAAAAGACTGTTTTGTTGCAAAATTTTTACATCTTTGAATAAATTCAACTGTTTCTGATTTAAAATAAAAAATAAAATGAACTTTTTTGATACAAATGTCATCTATTACATTTTTGGTTAAGTATTCTTTTTTTTTTAAATTAAACTATTTTGTTGAAAATTCGTCTTCTTTGGATGAGCTCAACTGTTTTTTATTTGAAATAAAAATATTTTTTTTTGGTTGAAGTATCAACCATTATATTTTCGTTAACGACTTATTTTTTTTGTTCAAAATTCAGCTATTTGTTTGAAAATTTATATTTTCGGTTTGAAAATTAAATTGCTGATTGAAATCACATACATTTTTGTTTGAAATATAAACTATTACATTTATCGTTGAGAAATCATCATTCATCATTTTGGTTGAAAATCGATCTCTTTAGTTTAAAATTTGTCTTCTTCGGTAGAAGAAAATTAATTTTCTTGATTAAATATACTTTTTTTGGTTGAAAATTGAACTATTTGGTATTTTTCATTGAATCGTTAGTATTTTCCTTCGCTGTCAAAAATTGTCCTTCAAATTTACAAAATTATCAAATAAATCGTTTAGGAAATAATTGAAATTGGTATCACAAAAAAATCTCTTTTCAAAGCGTCTTGTTTTCTAATGTCTTCAATTTCTGTTAATAATTTTTGAAAAATAAATCGAAATTCTTGATTTTAGGTGTTTTAAGGCAGCGCCGGTTTTAAGGGATTTTTCAAATATAAGAAAAGAAAAGGGGAATAGGGAAGAAATAGGAAATTATTTTTAAAAAAAGGGGCGAACTGTGATCCCCGTATTGGGTTCGCTCGTCAGATGGCGCTCTGCACATTAGTTGCGCGAATTTCAAACTTCCAGCGCGAATAACCAGGGTGGCGATTCTGTGAACGATTTCAAATTCCCGGTCATTTCCCGGTTTCTCCAGGTCAAGTTTTTTAATGTTCCCGGTTAACGAAAAGTAGCATATTAATATTTGCCGCAAAACGCAAACATTTATTGAAATTCATGACGGTCATTCTAAGCATCCTTTAACACAACAGAGTGAAAAACTGTAAAATAAATTAATTTTTAAACAAATACTTGAATTTTCCACTAAAAATGGAATAGTTAAATTTTCAGTTAAAATAATTAATTTTCAACAAACAAAAAACGGATTTTCAAAAAAATAGTTCAATTTTCAAACTAACTCATGAATTTTCAACTACAATGATGAATCTTCAAGTGGAATAGTTGAATTTTAAACCAAAAAGATTAATTCTCAACTGAAACAATGCATTCTCAACCAAAAAAATTAATTTTTACTAAAAAAGATAAAACTAAAACTATGGAATATTCAATTCGAGTAGGTTAAATTTTCGGTTAAAAAATCACTCTCCACAAAAAAAAACTATTTTTCAAAAAAAAAATTACATTTTCAAACAAAGTGATGAATTTTAAACCACAAAGATAAATTTTCAACTAAAATGATGAATTTTTAACGAGAATAATTGAATTTTTGACCAAAAAGATACATTTTCAACTGAAAAAGATCATTTTCAAACCAAAAATTCAATAACATTTTTAGTCACAACATGAATGTTCAACCAAAGAGGTGAATTTTTTACAACAAAATTATGGAATATTCAACTGGAGCAATAGTTCGATTTTCAGTTTAAAAAAATTCCTTCCCATCCAAAGAAGAAACAAGTTTCCAATCAAATTGCTCATTTTTCAACCAAGGAAATGAATTAATTGAAATGATAAATCTCAAATAAATAGATAAATAATAAATAAATCTCAATCTAACCGTAAAATTAATTTTTAACAAAAGAGTTTAACTTTCCACCAAGGAATTTTATTTCCAACCTAAAAGATAAATTCTCAACTAAAATAATAAATATTTAACTGAAATACTTCAATTTTTAACAAAAAAGAAGAATTTTTAAACAAAACGATTAACTTTCAAAAAAAAAGATAATTTTCTATAAAAAATCGATTTTTTAACAAAAACGTGAATTTTCAACGAAATAGTTGAATTTTCAATCAAAAAATACAAATTTTTATGCAAATTTTTGAATTAAGAACTAGGAATGATTAATTTTCAATCAAAAATGGAACAGTTAAATTTTCAGTTGAAGAAATTAATTTTCAACCAAACTTATGAATTTTCAACTAAAATAATGAATCTTTAACTGGAATAGTTGAATTTTTAACCAAAAATATGTACTTTCAAAAATAAAGAATAATTTTCTACAAAAAAATACGAATTTTCCACAAAGTATATACATTTTTAAACAAATACTTGAATTTTCCACTAAAAATATCCAATTTCAACAATAAATGGAATAGTTAAACTTTCAGTTAAAATAATTAATTTTCAACAAACAAAAAATGGATTTTCAAAAAAATAGTTCAATTTTCAAACTAACTCATGAATTTTCATCTAAAATGATGAATCTTCAACTGGAATAGTTGAATTTTTAACCAAAAAGATGAACTTTCAAAAATAGAGAATAATTTTCTACAAAAAAATACGAATTTTCCACAAAGTATATACATTTTCGAACAAATAGTTGAATTTTCATCCAAAAAATATAAATTTTCAACGAAAAATATAGTATTAAAATTTTACTGTTAAAAATCTAATCCTTGACGAAAAAAATTGATTTTCAGCAAAATAGTTGTATTTTATTCTGTCAAAAGTTGAATTTTTAGCTAAGAAAATCGTTTTTCAACAAAGTAGTTATATTTTTCAAAAGAGATGAATTTTCAATTAAAATGATGAATGTTCAATGAAAAAAATTAATTTTTAATTTTAATTATAATTCAGAAAAAAAACTACTTGAAGTACTTTCTTTATCTAAAATTTGGAAAAGGTCTCTCGAATCGTGACGAATTCTGACCTGGAATAGGGATTTTTTAAAATTTATTTCTTCTAAATTCGGATTACAATTCTTTTTAGAAATTCCCGTTCCATGAGGAGTAAGTGAATAAAACGTGATAAATCCATTTTTTTAAATTGAGAAAATGATTGCTTCTGTATGTTTGGAATATTATCAGTTCGATATTATCAAACTTAAGTCAGCGAAAAAATCTCACATAGCCAAAAAATGCAAAAGGTTTTTTTATAGTGGAAAAAATGTCTAAATTGACCAAAATTATTTAAATGATGAAAACTTCAATTTTTCTGCGATCAGAAGAGAATTCCCGATTTTTAAAATAAATTCCCGGTCATTTCCCGGTTTTTTCCAGGTCAATAAAATTCCCGGTCATTCCCGGTTTCCCGGTCAAGTCGCCACCCTGATAACTCGAGTCTTTCTGGCACGAGTGAAAATTCAAGAATTAAAAAAAAAGTACCCTGCATTCATGAAGGTTGATCGCTTCCAGATTTGGACAATAGCGAGCTAAGCATTTGACTGCCTTGTCTGTGAGTTGTCGACAGCCTTTGCTTAAAAAGCTACGAAGTTCTGGACAACCTCTGGATAAAGCCTCGACCCCGTTATCGGTGAGCAGTTCACACCAGGATAAATTAATATGGGTAAGGAGAGGGCAACCTTTGGAGAGATCTTTTAATGAAATGTCCGTTATCTCTGGACAAGAGTCTAGATTCAGTCGTTGCAGCTTCGGACAATGGTTGCTGAGAGCCCCACAGGTTGAATCAGAGATCTTTTTGCATTGACTCAGATTAAGTTCCTCGACATTAGGACAGGACTGGGCTAAGGTTCGCATCGAAAGATTTCCAATGCTTTGGCATCCTCTCAGGGACAATTGCCGCAAGAATCCTCCGCATCTTCTTGAAATGTTTTCTATTACTGGTCCCTAGAACATTCCAACAATTGCGTTTCATCAAGCGCTGAAATAGAGTAATGGGAAGCAACTGGTTTCTTTCAACTGGTTACTTTTTTTTAGTGATGATGGTGGTAAGGAAGTTACTTTTCACGGTGGCCTTTAAAAAAGTTGAATGCTATTTTCAGGTACCCCAAAGTTATGAATAGGAGATTCTTTTGAATGCTTCTGGGGAACCATTTTTGATGAAATACAAATATTTCCCTGAGCGGATTTTTTTGGGGGGGGGAAAAACGTATTTGAAATAATAAAGAGCAGTAAAATACTATTTGCAAGTTAATATGACCATATAATTACGTTTACATAAAGGAGTTGTATGTACATTAGAATTACTAACGAGAATTTAATCAAAAAATAAACAAAAGAAACTGTTCTTTGTTAAGTAAATTTACTTAAAGCTGTACGTGAGTATAACAGTAGGCACGTTTAATTATAATACAATTATTATATAGCTATTATATATTATTTTACATTGTATATTACACATTATGTATTCTACAATAACATAAAAATATTATGTATATTATACTTACTATAGTTTTTATAAGAAATTAATATTGAAACTTGAACATTATGTATACGAATTTTTTGATGAAATATTCATAAATATATTCAATGCATAGAATTCCTGAAAATAAAACAGGAATTCTACGATGGAATTTTGACAACCACCACAAAATGCTCCTATTGCAATTCCTAAAAAACAAAATTTAAAAATTTGTTTCTTCGGACACAAATAAAAAAGAGGAAAGAAAAATGAAAATTGCCTTGATAAGGGTGCTGTGTGAGCACCGAAACGTTGGTAAATACTTTGCATGCTTTTTTATTTTAATTTGATAATAATAAAAATAAAAAAGACGAAAGAAATAAAAAAGAGAAGGAAGGGTATTTGATTGGTTGCCTTCTCATTTTTCTTTCCTCTTTTTTATTTTTGTCCGAAGAAATAAATTTTTTTATTTTGTTTTTTAGGAATTGTAATAGGAGCATTTTTGTGGTTATTGCCAAATTTTATCGTTGAATTCTTTTTTTATTTTCAGGAATTCTACATATTGACTTGACTATTGGACGTTAAATGGGATTTTGAATTTGATTTTAGTCTGATTTAAAATTCTTGAATTTCATAAATATGTTGATATAAATTTCAAAAAATCGTTTCTTTTGTTTATTTTTAGATTCAATTCTCGTTAGTAATTCTAATTTACATATAACTCCTTTATATAAACGTAATTATATGGTCTTATTAAATTGAAAATAGTATTTTACTGCTTTTCAGAATTTCAAATACGTTTTTCCAGGCAAAAAAAATCCGCTCAGGGAAATATTTTAATTTCATCAAAAATGGTTCCCCAGAAGTATTCAAAACAATCTCCTATTCATAACTTTGGGGTACCTGAAAATAGCATTTAACTTTTTTAAAGGCCACAGTGTTTTGTAAATTAGTGACGAATTGGCAATTAATATCGTCTTAAAAGTATGTTCTACAACATTTTCAAAATGAGTAGAGATTTGGAAATTTTTAAATACTATAGAAAACCCTGCTTTCCAAAGAAAAGGGTCGCCGAACCTTTGAGGCGATATTAGTTACAATTTTTTTCCGTAACAGTAACTATAACAATCGTTAATTTCTCAGTTACTTTCGAAATATAGTTCACAAGTTTTTTTTATGATAATCAATTTTATTTCTTTTGAAACTATTTTTTTCATTTTTACATTTTAATTTTTTTTTTAATAAAACGAAAAAGTTACCAAAAGTGAATTTTGTTCTTTTGAATTCAAAACCGTTCGATGAAATTTATATGAATTCAAAGTGAATTTTAATGAATTCAGGATATATTACAAAAATAAAAATAAAACAATGAATTAAACAACATTTCAGTGAAATGAGTTTAGAAATATTCAAGTGAATTCAAAATAATTCAGCAAGTGTTAAAAAACAAGAGAATTCCCAAGAATTCATTTTTTTCAAAGAACTCTTCATAAATTAATAAGCATTCAGGGTGAATTCCAAAAAATGCAATGAATTGAAAAACAAATTTTAAAAATCCCAAAAATATTCCACTGATTTCGGTAAGTTTGAAATGAGCTTAGGAATAGTCAAGGAATTTAAAAAAAATTTGATAAAATGTTTAAGAATCTAAGGTAAATTAAAGGAAATTTAGGATTAATAAAAAAAATGAAATTAAATTTTTTAAATCCACTCAAATTAAAGGAATTAAGTGCATTTAGAAGATCTCAAGTGAATTCAAAAGAATTCAGCAAGAGATAAAAAAATCTAAAAATATTCCACTGATTTCAGTAAACTTGGAGTGAATTTAGAAGAATTCAAGGAAATTCAGAAGAATTGGATAGAATTCCTAAGAATTCAAGGTGAGTTTAAAAGACTCAAGGGTGTATTAAAAAAATTGTAATAACATTTTTTAAATCCACTTAAATGAGTAGAATTTAGTGAATTTAGAAGAATAAAGCAAATTCAAAAGAATTCAACAAGGGTTAACAAAAATCAAGAGAAGTCCAAAGAAGTAAGAAAAATTATAAAGAATTCAGGGTAAATTAAAAAGTATTCAGGGTCAATTCCTAATTTATTCAAATTAATTGAAAAAAATCCCAAAAATATTGACTTGATTTCAGTAAAATTGGAGAGAATTTAGAAGAATTTAAGAAACTTAAAAATAATTTGATAAAATGTCTACGAATTCAAGGTGAGCTTGAAAGACTTCAGGGTGAATTAAAAAAAACTGAAAACAAAATCCTTAATCCATTTAATTGAGTAGCATTGAGTGAGGTAATTAAATAATTAATTATTAATAATATAGGGTGAATTCCAAATGAATTCCAAGGAGTTGAAAAAAATTCAAATATTCCACTGATTTCATTAAAATTGGAGTAAGTTTAGAATAATTCAAGGAAATTTAAGACTTTGATAAAATTCATAAGAATGAGAAAAAATATAAATAAACAAAATTTTTCAAATCAAAAAATTTCCATCAACAGGAGTGAAACGGGAGGGAACAGAATTCAGGAGATTCAACAGAACTTAAGTGCATTGAAAAAAAAACCAAGAATTAAAATAAAATTCGAATGAATTTAGAGAAATTTAAGGGAAGTAACATAAAAATTAAATTAAATTAAATATTAAAAGTGAAATAAAATAAAAATATTATGTAAATTTAAGAGAATTCAAGTGAGCTGCAGAATGCAGGGTAAGCGCTCAAAGAATGTAAGAGAATTCAAACGAATTAAAAAAAAATCAGGATAAATTATTAAGAATTCAGAGTGAATTCTAAGTAAATTCAAATGAATTGAAACAAGATTTTTTTAATCTGAAATATTCCATTGATTTCCATGAAATTCGAATGAATTTAGAAAAATTCAAGAGAATTTGACAAAATACGTAAGAATAAAAAAATGCAATTAAATTTTTATTTTAAATAAAATAAAATAAATAAAATAATTTAGAATGAATTAATAAGAATTCAGATTTAATTCCATGTGAATACAAATTAATTTAAACAACAAATTTTTAAACTAAAATATTCTATTTATTTCAGTAGAATTAGAGTGAATTTATAAGAATTCAATAGAATTCAAGAGAATTCGACAAAATTCATACGAAATCAAGTTAAATTAGAAATAATTCAATAGAACAAAATTTTTAAAATCCACAAACTTTCTATTAAATTCAGATAAATGGGCATTAATAGAATGAGTGAATAAGAATATGATATAATTCGTAAGAATCCCAGGTAAATTTAAGTCTTCAGGGTGAATTAAAAAAATTCAAAGAAATTAATGAGAATTAAAAGTTCAAAGGAATTTAAAAAAATCAGAAACACTTGGGGTCCCTGTTTCTTTTTATTCAAAAAATAATTAAATCTTTTTATTTAAAAAAGAGACTATAGTGACTTTATGTTTAAAATGTGACTAAAAATTGATCTGAGAAAAAAGTCACTTAAAGTGACTTTTTGATGACAGTTAATACAGATAGAAATAAGCATTGATTACTTTTCTTAGTATATATTTCTAAAATACAAAAATAAATAAAAAAGTAACGACAGTTACTTTTTTGCGAAAGTAACTGAGAAAAAGTTACATTTTAAAAAGGGTAACGATAATTAGAGTCTAATTTGTCAATATAAATTAATTATAAGAAATCCTCGAGGAAATACCGTACAACGGGGCTAAGCGGAACAAAAAACGGGGAAAACGGGACACACGAAATCTTGAATTTCGTAAAATATATTGAATTTTCCGGTTGCAAAAAGGGTGGAGACCCTGTAGGGTAAAGCGGGTCACACGAAATATTTCCATTTCATCACTTGTTATTGTTTTTTTTAATAAAAAGCGGGTGTCCGCTTTACCCAACATGTTCCACTTTACCCCAAATGTTCCGCTTAGCACCGTGTTATGGTATACTGAAGATAAAGAAATGTCTGCTACCTTGAAAAAATTAGTTATTCAATTATTCAGTTATTGAAACAGATTTATCTCAACCTACAAATGACCTCAATTACCTCTACATCTCGTTGAAAGTCGAACAAATCGATCCTCTGCCAGTTGGATCCATCGAGAGCTAATACATTCCAGGCCTTGCTCACTTGGGCACACCGACACAGTGATACCACATCCAAGTAAGACAAAATTCTAAACAAATTATCAAATTCATCCATTATTTTTTTAGGTTTTTGAATCAGGAAAAAATACCGGAAATGGAGAAAATTTGTACGAAAATAGGGGACTTTTAGGGGGAAAAAGGGATATGAGACCCATAAAAAGAGTTTTCACTGTTATTTTCAAACCTGTTGATATCAAGAAGAAAAATATAAGTTAAAAGTAGTAATTTCGAAAAAGAACTATTTATAGCGGAGACATATTTCTCTACGAAAAAAGGGACAAAAAAATTTCTCTAGCCAATACAATTTTTAGCCTACACTATTTATTCAATTTGGACGTTTTTTAAATGAAAGATTTTTAAATTTTGAAAATATTTGTGTTTTTCGATTTTTCATAAAAAATTTGATTAATTTTGTATTTAAAAACAAAATCGACACTTTTTTTTAATTTCATATTTATCAAGCAAAGTCTTATATCTGTGTTAAAACTATCTAGAAATTATTTTGACAATGAGTGACCATCAATTGAAAATTTTAACTTCGGTTCATGATTTTTTCAATGAAAGCTCATTACTTGAGTATTAATTTGCTTCATGCCATATGCGATTTGGTGAATAAAATTCTCTCTGCTGCATGACCCAAAAGTTGCGTGTTCGAATCTCGCTGCCTAAAATTTTTATTTATTTTTTAATTTCTTATTTATTTATTTAAATTTTTATGAATACAATTTCCTTTAAAAATCTTCAAAAATTCTGCTAATAATAATATTTTTGTTTATTATTCTCATTGCTTACCAATTGCATTAAAAATAAAAAGTTTGCATTAAGTTTTTTAAACGAGAAATTCTATTTTTATTCCGAATTTTCAAACAGAACAGTGAGTCACAAAAGAAATATTTGCTTTTGAAGGCACGAAATGCGATTAAAAATACAATTTTTCATTTGAAAACTCTCTTTCATATATACTTCTAATTTTATATATAACTGTTACACTTTGCGAAAAAATAACATTTATAACAAATAAATTTGTTTACTGAAGATTTGTTTATTGAAGAAAATTATATTTATAAACATTTTAGTAAATAAAAAATATATAAATAAAAAACCGCAGCTAGCGAGAATTGAGCACGCAACCTTCCAATCACGAAGAACAAGCGCTACTGCCTAAGCCAGCGGCCGATGAGAATTCTTTTTCGCCAAATTCTACATGCCCCGTGTTTTCGCAATTGGCGCTTTCCCATTGTCAGTAATTTTCATAATTTATAAAAATTGTTTATTACTTTAGAAGCAAATTAATGAACAAAAGTCATTTTTTGGGATTGGCAATGTTTAGTTCATTCAAATCCAAATTTTGTGTATAAAATGTGAGAGAAATTAATGTTTCATTACGAGTAATTGAAAATTGATACTATTTGCCAATTATTTAAACAATTTTTATACAAAAATTTACAGTTTGGATATTTTTCGACGAATAGGCTCCAGTTTTTTCACAGAATTAACTAAGAATGTCTTTCCGACTTGTATCTATGACAATTTACAAATTTACGAAAATTATTATTTATTATGTAAACCATTTTCATAAAAAAATTCAGAGTTTGGCTATTTTTCAATAAATAGGCTCAATTTTTGTTTACAAAATCGAGCCTATTTGTTGAAAAGTAGCCAAACTCTCAATTTGTTTGTGAAAATTGTTTAAATAATTATTTATTTCTGTAAATTTGTGAAGTATAATTTGGTATAATAGCAAAAATTCAGCGGAAAGATATTCTTAATTAATTCCGTAAAAAATCATTATGGGATTTTTTTATCGTCCCGGGAAAACATGTTCTACAACTCTACGGTTTCCAATTTCGAAAATAAATAAATAGTCTTCATATACAGTTATTTCGTTAAAAAATGTTTTCATTTCAAAACATTTTTTGAACTATTTGAGTTATGTTTATTTCCAAAATTGGAAACAGTAGAGTTGTACAGAATAATTTCCCAAAAAAATAGGACATCATTTATTGACATTCAACCATTTTTTCAAATTTAGTAATATATAATTTTTTGTATGAAAAAATAAAATTTTTGCAAAATTTGAATCATTTAATTTTAGATTATCACATTTGTATGGTTTATATCGCTCTAAAAAAATCGCTTTAAAATGTTCTTACAAATCAGAATATAATTTCTGCGCATTTAAAGATGAAAGCATTTTCTTAAATTTCAATGTTTCAATGAGAAAAAGGATTTTTTGATTAAATCAAAAAAATCGGTTTCAATATATTTTACTTGAAGAACACAAAATTTTATTAAATTTAATATATTATTTCTTTGATTTGTTCTTTAATTTTATTCAATTCAAATGAAATTTGATTTTATTCAAATAAAGTTAAATCATTCAAACACAAAATTTTGTCAAATAAAATAAAATGCATCCATATAAACATTTTTTTGTTTTTTCAACCTTCATAACTTTCTTTTTCGAGTTTTAACTTCTTGAATCCAGAACGTTAAATCTTTAAAAAAAACATCATTATTTTCATAAAAATTTTTGTGAATTTATTTATTTTGTTTCTTCTTACCAATTTTTCAAAAATGGTTGACATTTAATAAATCATGGCTTAGTTTTCATTTTCCGGGTGACTGAAGAAAAAAAATTGAAATACAATTAAACAAGTCTACTGTTTCCAATTTTGAAAATAAGGAAATATTCTTCAAATATAGTTATTTGTTTAAAAACTGTTTTCATTTCAAAAAATGGTTTCAGCAATTTCAGCCATAGAATAGTTTTATTTATTTTTTTTGGCATGAAACTACCATAAAGCTACAGAATATTTTTAAATTTCTTTTCTTCCGAAAGATATTCATAACTTCAAAACATTGAAATTTCAACAATTTTTTAAAAATCATGTTAGAGTTATCACATAGTTAATTATTTTCAATATGAGCTTACTTGACATACAGATTAAATATTTTTGAAATCATTCAGGAGACAAAACTTTTAATCTCAATATTCTCACATTTTTATTACTACCAAGAATGGAGACTGACTTAAATAATTAAGAAAAAATCTCGCTGAAAATATAGGAAACAGGTAAATGTTGATGAGAAAAAAAAACATGGGGGAAATGTGTCAATGTGAAGCCTGTATTCTATTATCATTATTATTTACATTTTTGTACATTGAAATATTGACATTGCAGTTTTATTTTACTTTTACCTGAGGAGTAATTCCTTTGGCAGTTTTTTGTTAATTTGAGCCTCGTCATCATGAAAAACCCACGTCAGCTGAAAGAAATGGAAAAATATAAATTAGAAGCAGATAGCATTTTCTGATAATAATGCTGACTTTCTAAATTTCGGTGAATACAATGAATTCGATTACGACAAAGTTTATACATAAAAAAGCACCATTTATTTTCTTTCATTTTCTTTTTTTTTAAAGAAAATTGTACACTTTTATCAATAGGAAACAGATTAGAGCCCGTGCGAAGTCAGTTGCCGAGCGCAGCTCGGGTCTTAAGCGAGGAAAACCCCGGTTAGACCGGCGGCTAGCATGCGCGCGCACACCAATCACGCACGTTGCTTTGTGTCTCCTTCCCCCCATACAACCCCTCTGCCGGGCCAGCGGTTTCCTGAATGTGAGAGCCGAGCTGCGCTCTCTAATCAGCTTCCCGTATATCTATTTAATTTTTAGTAAATCAGATTGTGGGTGAGCCACTTAACCTTTTTACGGTAAAGAAAATAGGGCTTGCAGGGATCACAGTGGTTCAGCAGTTTAATTTTAGAGAAAATAGGGGAATTTTTTGTCGAAAGGGGATTTATTTTACAGGGAAAATTTTCTTCTTTTAAAAATACCAGCGTAGTGTGCGAAAATGAAAAATACAATACTTTCATTAAAGAAAACATTAATTTTATTAACAAATGAAGTGACATCTGATTTATAAATTAAATTTTACAAGATAAAGAGTGACACTTTTTTTTCTCTTTCACGACACTGTTGATTCAATCATGTTAGATTTTCATTTTTCTATTTCTTATTGGAAGTACGAATGTATCGTTGGATTCTTTATATCAAATATTAAAAAAAAATTAAATTTTGAAAATATTAAAGAAAAGTTGAATATACATAATTTTACAGTGCATTTTACTTTTAAAATACGTTTAAAAATGAAATTTTCTCATTTTTCATCTAAATTTTAAACCCGTTTTGATTAAAAATAAAAAATAAAAATTTAACTGAGGAAAATATGGAAGCATATAAAAATATATATATTTGAAAGGCTGCTAAACTTTATTACAGAAACACGCGAAACTAAAAATTCGATCAATTTTTTTATTTTCTTTTTAATTTTTTTCCAAAACGGTTAGTTATAAAAAATATGAAATAAGAGGAAAGGTGCCGTTTTTATAGATTTTCAACTTTTGCGTCACCACTTTTTTCAATGCCTCTGGAAATTTAGATCCAAAATATCTTATTTATAGTATAAATAAACTGGAAAAATGAGACATTTTGAGAATTTTTTTTTTCGCCGAGGATAAGATTTGAATAAAGTTCATGTGCATCAGAATCAACGCAGGTACACTTAAATAACATAATTAATTAGTCTAGGATTATTTCTCATTGTTATAAACAAATTATATTAACAAATACTTGGATAAGGAGCTAAACGACAGAAAAAAAATTGTTTTTTGACTAAAAGTGCCTAACTACCTTACAAAAATAATACTCGTAATAAATTATTACCAAATATAAGCAATGACTATTATTGTCAACATTTTAATAAACAAATATGGCTAATAATACAAATTATAAATAAATTCCAAAATCAGTCACTTTCACATAGAATAACATTATTTTTCTCTACGAAAAAATATTGCCCATGACTGAATAAAAATATTCCATTAAGAAAATGTGTCATTGACTCTTAATTTATATTTTTAACAAATTAATTCATACATATTCGTTTCTAAGTTTTTATCATCGTACACATTGATAAACATATAAATATAAAATATTTATTATTATTAATAACAAAAATTATGAAAAAATTCCAAATTCTGTAACATTGCCATAGAACAAAATTCTTTTTTTCTACTAAGCAATATTCTAGACAACTGAATAAAAATATTCCATTAAGGAAACATGTCATTGACATTCGTTTACAAATAACTTCTAATTAGGAATATTATTTTTTCAATTTGAATTATTTATTACTCGTATTAAGGAAAAAAGCTTATTTAGGTGAAAAACACCTGCCATAGAATATTTATTCAATAATTGTATATACAGATGGATGGATGTATAGATTGTATTGATTTTGAACAGTGAATTCCTGATATAGTAGAAAAATAATTTGTTGTGATGACTAATTTTAGAATGTGTTCCTTTATTTTATCAAAAATAAGGTTTTCATATTTGTAATATTCTGTAATTACTAATCGTTTTCAAAATTACTCTTAATTGGTTTTATGAGAAAAACAACATTGAAATTTAAAAAAATCAATACTTATATAATTTTTTAATAAAAATAATAGTTAAAAGTCAGTGACGCATTTTCTGAACGAAATATTATTATTCGGTCGTATGGAATATTTTTTAGTAGAAAAAATACATTTTTTCTCTGCAAAAGAGCCTAATTTTGGAATTCATCTATAATTTTTGTAATCAAAAATAATAAATAATGAACATTTATAAATGTGTGTGATTATTAATCAATTTCAAATATACGTGGAAATGACTTGATAATAAAAACAATATATACTTACAGAAAGATGCAAAAATGTGCTATTTGTTTACTAAAATGTTTATAACAATAGTCGTTGTTAATATTGGGTAAAAATTTTGTACGACTAGTAGTTCTGTAAGATGCATTAAAAGTTTCAGTCAATGAACAATTTTTTTCTGCAGTTGAGCTCCTCACCCAAGTATTTGTTAATATAATTTGTTTATAACTATTACCTTCAATCTTAAACTAATCATGTATGTTCCTAAAGTGTACCTTCATTGATTTTAATGCACAGAAGCTTTATTAAAATTTTATCCTCGGCCATAAAAAGAAATGTTCTCAAAATTTATCACTTTTCCAGTTTATTGATTTATACAATAATTAACATAAGGTTAGTCCTTTAACGACCACTGTTGCAGCTGAGCAACGTTCACTATTTTCGAATTTTCCTTGTAAATCATAAAAAGTCAGTATTTTTGGAATTAATTATATAGGAAGCGAATGTTGAAAATAATATTTTATTATTAAATGATTTTTCAATTTTTTTAACAATTTATATTTGCTTCACTTTCTGTTTTTCCTATCAAATTATGAAAAGTTCGCATTATCTAGAATTATTAACTCAAAAAATGAAGTTTAGAAAAAATATTTTTTGTTAAAGATATTTTTTAATTGTTTAAAAAAATTACATTTGTTTACATTTTTTAGCATTTCGAATTATGAGAACTTAGGACTTTCTTAAACTGATTACATAATTAATTGGTGTTCGGAATAATATTTATTGTTGAAGACATTAATAAAATGTTTATTAAACCAGTATTTATCATTGACTTCTGACTTTTCATGTAAAGGTGGAGAAATTTCTAGTTTTTTTCATTCTCTTACACTATGTCGATTATTATGAAGATAGTATTTCCTTCAGAATTTGTACCTCAATTTGTTCAAATAATTATTATTTGCTTGAACAATTTTTTAAATTATATTATGAATAGTCCCTTTTTTCTTGTGGGATTATCGAGCTAGTTCATTTGTTTATTCATAATAAAAAAATTGTTTGAGCAAATAATAATTGTTTGAAAAATAAGATGTGACATGGTGTAAAGAGATTTAGGAAACCAGAATTTTCTTCGTCTTACAAATAAAAAGTCAAAAGTGAATAATTATGAATTGTTTTGACATTTAATAATGTCTTAAACAAAAAATATTACTCCTATCACCCATTAAGTATGTAATTAGTTCAAGAAGATACTAAATTTAAACTATTTGGTGGGAAAAAGTTTAAATAAATGGAAATTGTATAAACAATTGTAAAAAGTTTTCAACCAAAAATATTACTTTAAAAATTTTATTAAACTTCTACAGTTTTTTGACCTATTTCAGATGTTCCTATTTTCTTCTCGGATTCTCGGTGAGGTTTATCTTTCTCTTTCAAAAACCGTAGGAAAGTTTTCTCCTTCAAAGTCCGTCGGAAAGTTTTAAAAAAGTTGAAAATTACCAGTATGGCGAAAACTTGTTTAAAACTGTAAAAAATATATTTTAACCAAAAACTCACCCTTATATATTTTTTTTTTATTTTCTTAAAATCGAATTTTCGAATTTTTCTCAAAAACAACAAAAAATTAAAAAAATGAAAAAATATTCAGAAATTAAATTTTCAGGAAAAAAATTCTACTTGCATCAAGAATGGTTTAGGTCGCATAAAACTGAAAGAGTGTTTTCTTGATACGAGAAGGAACTGTAAACAAAATATTGCAAAAAATAAAAAAGGTGGGGTTTTCCAGAAACTCTTCTGTATTTTTTTTTCGATTTCCAAAAACATGAAAATAAGATTTTATGGAAAAACCCACCTTTTTTATATTTTGCAATATTTTTTAATAGATTCTGCTTGTATTAAGAAGGGACTTCAATGTTTTCCTGATTTATTTTATTAACAATAAGAAGGGTTTAATGTTTAGAATATTCTGTGATTATTATATCCTGAGAGAAATTCGAAAATTCGATTTTATGAAAAAAAGTTCTCCCGTCCACAAAAATTAATTGGCCTGCATGAAACTCAAAGGTCTTCCCTATAAAAGGCCAAATTCAGCCAAAAATTGGCAAAAAATATAAGTGTGGGTTTTTTTGTGAAAATCGACTTTTTAGATTTTCAAAGAAATCGTTGCCATTTTGGTAGTTTTGAACTTTTTTAAATTTTCCAATGGATTATAAAATATGACGGTACACCCCACTAAAATGTGTAAGAACATTGAAACATCTGAAATAGATCAAAAACTGCAGGTGTTTAAAAAAAGTGTTTTTTTCCCCGAAAAGTTTGCTTTTCCAATTTAAAATCCTATATTTGAATATTGTGGTTTTTGACCTTTAAAAAAAATGTTTGTTTCATAAATAATCATTAATCGTCAATTTAAGAATACTCAATCATTTAAAACTAATTTTCAATTGTTTGAATAATTTTTATTGGTTTAAACATTTATTTTTTTCAGGTAAGTCGAATTTGTTTTATAAGGATACTCGTAAATGCTTCAACGAAAATAAAATATTTAAACAATTTTATTCCGTTTAAATATTTTATTTTAGCCACTTTTTGAAGGGTTGAAACATTTTTCTGTAATACTTTGTTATACAAGAATACTCTTAAATATTTAAAAAAATTGAAATTATTTAAAAAATTCATTAAGAGCGGTCCTGAAAACCAAACAGATGACACATACCAATTAAATCCGTAGAAAAAATTAAGAAAAGATGAAATATTGTCCTCTTTACCGATAAAAAACGCATCAAATCAATAAAATGAAATACATTTTTTTCAACAATTTCAATTTATTTAAACATTTCAGAATATTCTTGGAAAACAAAGTGGTACCCAAAAATGTTTCAATCTTTCGACAAATGGGAAAAATAAAATATTTAAACAAAATAATATTGTCGAATCAATTTATATTTGTTTAAAATTTATCTGCTTTTTTAGGTGAACTATATACTGAAACACGCATTATTTAAATAATTGAAAAATTACTTCAACAAATTATTTTATTATCTTCATTGATTAAATAAATCATGACGTATAGAAAATAAGTTAATTTCGCGATTTACTTGAAAATAAAACAAATGTTTGAACAATAACAATTTTGTTGAACAATAAAACATTAGTAGTTTGGAATTTTTCATGGGATTTCCATGGGAGAAATCACGTAAAAATGAGAAATCTGCATTACGTTTTCAATTTTTATTTGGATCATTCTATTTCCGAGAAAAACTCAAAACTTTGGAAAATCACAAAATGGCGGCCATCTAAATAGGCCCCAAAATGCTATTTCAAAGAAATACTTTGAAAGTTGCTTGGCTTCAGAAACCGCTTGATAATTTTAAAAATCCCAAATATATGTTTAAGAAATGATGGCCTATTCAGAATTTAAAAAAAATTATTACTACGGCTTTTAACGAAATACTTTTAAACTTTATCAGAAGAATAAATGTTGATTCAGAAACTGTAACATAATATGAGAGAACAAAAATGTTGAAAAAATAAAAAAATTGCAGAAAATTAGTTTTTAAGGGAACTGATTTTAATGCCTTATTGCTTGAGTAATAAATTTAATTATATAGATATTTGAAAGCTTAACGAAATGAAATAGAGGACAAGAAATTTCTGAAGCTAAACAGTTTGTTTTTACAAAGTTTCAAAGTATTTCGTTGAAAAATGTAAAAAAGAGCTTTCCGTAATTTTTAATTGACGGCCATTTTGTATATTTTCAAAATTTTAGAATTGAAAATTATCAAGTAATTTCTGCAGACAAACATTTTGTTTTCCTGAAGTTTAAAAGTATCACGTTGAAAACAGTGAGACGAAGTTATTTTTTGAGTTTTGAATTAACCGCCATTTTGTACTTTTTCCAAATTTTGGATTTGAGATCTTGCATTCGTTTGAGAATAAACTATTAAATTTTTCCACAATTTTTGGTCATCCTTTCATAATGCAAATTTATTTCCATGGAGATAGAATGATTCGAATACAAATTTAACAAATTATGCAGATTTTTTGTATTTGCGTGATTCCTGCCATATAAATTCCATGGAAAATTTCAATGCCCATACTTGGTGGGTGAATATCAACAGATTTGGCTAAAATTTCGGTTACTTTCTTTTTCCGGGCATACAAACAACATCCGCCAGTGGGAGCAAACGAATTAAAAATAAAATAAGGACGCTTGGAATTAAGAACCTCGGATTTACGATATTCCTATAATTTCAGTCCACGACACATTTTGTTGATTCGGGGACCGCGGGACCAAAAGAGAGGATGTGCTCAGTCATGCGTGACAGGCAGCATCAGGGCAGTACTCTCAGCACGTTAGTTGCGTCAGTTGTTAGCATGCGTCCAAATCTAACAGAAATAGTTCACGCGGCCCTGAGTGTTTACGTTTGGATTCCCTGGACTTATGATCAAGGTCACTCCAGGCCACGCCCGAAATCGTTCTTAATTCCAGGTTCCAGTGTAGCAGGTTAAACAAACGCGGGAAAATGGCGAAAATTCTCAAATATGGGGATTTTGAGAAAAATAGGGGAGGGGTGTAGGGGACTGACTGTGATCCCTGGTCTTATTATAAATGTATCCTAAGATTTTTTGATTAGAAGGAAAACGAGCCCTTGAGGAGGCAACGGAACAGGTGAGATAGAAAACTGACAGCAAGTGAATAAAGATGAACGACGAAAGCAACGACTTATTAGAAGAAAACGAACCTGATGCATGTAAGACTGCTTCATAGTAGCAACTGGATTGTTGTGAGAATGCGATTGGGACGTATTGTAATTGCCTTGGTGATGATGGTGATGGTGGTGGTGATGATGAGTTTGATGATAATGATGATAAGAAGGATGTTGCTGTCTCCACCATTGAGCACCGGTACCGGCCTCTTCGACCGGTTGTAACCCTTGACCATCTTGGCCCCCGCCGCCCACTCCGACTCGACTTACTTTTTTCTATAACACAACCCAATTTTTTTTAAACAGTTTATCGTATTCCCAAGTCTTCTGTCATTTATAGTTATATTATGTTTACAACTTACAATCATTATCTTTAAAGGCGATCTTTAAATGTTTGAAAAAAAAGAAACTATCACATGAAACTGGGTTAGAATGCGTAAAAAAACAAAAAGAGGCGATTTTTAAATTTTCACACGCTAGGACTGAAAAAAATTTAAATTGGTACTCTCCACTCTGGGGTGAGTAGTATAAACTCTCTAATTTCGTTTTGTGCTGGTTAGGGTATAACACAAAACGAGATTGAAGGGTTTAGACTGTTAACCCGAGATTGGTGAGTTCGGTACCTCCATGCTACACTCGCCAATCTGGGGTTAGCAGTCTAAACTCTTCAATCTCGTTTTGTGCTGGGCCATAGCGCCACGTACTCGTGGCGGCTGTAGGTGCGAATGCAAAACGAGATTGTAGAGTTTAGACTGCTAACCCC
>CAKNXH010079803.1:0-13107 GCA_932178445.1 Andricus quercusramuli | reverse complement strand
CAGAGGATTGTTTTCTATTGATTTCTGCTTCTTGAGCAGGACGTGTTCATGGACAATGAGCCTTATAAGATTCGTGAATATGGATTTCTTATGTTTGAAGACTTGTTCTAAATCATTTCAATTTATTCCATTTATTATTTCCAAATTCAAGAAAATCATTGTTTTCAAATTGAGGGTGTTGAATTTTAATATTAATATTGTTTCTTTCAGCAATGAAGAATTATTCGAACTGTTCGAAGGAAAATATCTGTCGTAGCAACCATGCTACCTATCACTTTGCAATTTGCTGTCTGTAGGTTCGGATAAACAAACATAAATTCTGGAAATTATACAATTTTTTATTGATTCCTCAAATATAATTATAAGAGAATTTTCTTTATGTTCTGAAATTTTGATTAATTACTACTTCTAGAGCAGAAAACGTTTATTGGTAATGAGCCTTATAAGATTGGCGAATATGGATTTTTCCAGTTTCAAGAACAGTCCTAAATCATATTAAACGATTCAATTTATTGTTTTAGAATTTAAAAAATCCATTGTTTCCAAATTGGTGATATTCAATTTTAATATTAATTTAGTTTCTTTCAGCAATGAAGAATTGTTCGAACTGTTTAAGAGAAAATTTCTGTCTTAGCAATCATGCTATTTATCACTTTGACATTTATGGTATACAGGATATGATAAATAGACATAAAGTCTGAAAATCATAAAATTTTTTATTGATTTTTTCATATAATAATCGAGAATTTTTTTGTATGTTATATAATTTTCATTCATTTATGCGCCTTAGAGTCGGAAATGCATTTTTGGCATTCAGCCTTATAAGATTCGCGAACATGAATGTTTCCAGCTACAAGAATAGTTCTAAATCATTTTAATTTATTCTATTTATGGTTTCCAAATTTTTAAAAATCATTATTCCCAAATTGGTGATATTCAATTTTGATATCAATTTTGCTTCTTTCAGCA
This sequence comes from Andricus quercusramuli, assembly GCA_932178445.1. Classification (NCBI taxonomy): domain Eukaryota; kingdom Metazoa; phylum Arthropoda; class Insecta; order Hymenoptera; family Cynipidae; genus Andricus; species Andricus quercusramuli. Next base: position 12,138 of record CAKNXH010079803.1, on the reverse strand, counting down.
ATGACGAATCGTTCGAACTGTTTAAGAGAAAATGTCTGTCTTAGCAACCATGCTACTATCACTTTTCAATTTGCTGTCTGTAGGTTCGGATAAACAGAAATAAATTCTGGAAATTGTACAATTTTATATTGATTCCTCAAATATAATCATAAGAGAATTTTCTTGAAGTTCTGAAATTTCGTTTAATTGCTACTTCTAGAACAGAAAATGTTATTTGGTAATGAGCCTTATAAGATTCGCGAATATGGATTTTTCCAGTTTCAAGAATAGTCTTAAATGATTTCAATTTATTCCATTTATTGTTTCCGAATTGAAAAAATTTATTGTTTCCGAATTGGGGATATTTCATTTTAATATTAATTTTGTTTCTTACAGCAATGAAGAATTATTCTAACTGTTCAAAGGAAAATATCTGTCTTAGCAACCATGCTACCTATCACTCTGCAATTTGCTGTCTGTAGGTTCGGATAAACAGACATAAATTCTGGAAATTGTACAATTTTATATTGATTCCTCAAATATAATGATAATAGAATTTTTCTTGATGTAACGAAATTTCGATTAATTATTATTATATTTCTAGAGCAGAAAATGTTCATTGGTAATGAGCCTTATAAGATTCGCGAACATGAATTTTTCAGGTTTCAAGAATAGTAACAAATCATTTTGATTTATTCAATTTATTGTTTTAGAATTTAAAAAATCCATTGTTTCCAAATTGGGGATATTTAATTTTAATATTAATTTAGTTTCTTTCAGCAATGAAGAATTGTTCGAACTGTTCAAGAGAAAATTTCCGTCTTAGCAATCATGCTATTTATCACTTTGACATTTATGGTATACAGGTTATGAGAAATAGACATAAACTCTGAAAATCGTACAATTTTGTATTGATTTTTGTATATAATAATCGAGAATTTTTTGTATGTTATAGAATTTTCATTAATTTATGCGCCTTAGAGTCGGAAATGCATTTTTGGCATTCAGCCTTGTAAGATGTGCGAATATGGATTTTTCCAGCTTCAAGAATAGTTCGATCATTTAAATTTATTCAATTTATTGTTTCTAAAATTCAAAAATTAATTGTTTCCATACTGGTGATATTCAATTTTAATACTAATTTTGTTTTTTTTCAGCAATGAAGAATCATTCAAACTGTCTAAGAGAAAATGTCTCTCTTAGCAACCATGCTATCTATCACTTTGTCATTTATTGTTTACAGGTTCTAACAAACAGACATAAATGCTGGAAATTGTACAATTTTTTATTGATTTAAAAAAATCTAATTATAGAGGATTGCTGTCCATGTTACAGAATTTCCATTAATTTCTGCTACTAGGTCAGGAAATGTTCTTTGACAATGAGCCTTATAAGATTCATGAATATGGATTTCTCATTTTTGAATAATAGTTCTAGATCATTCTAATTTACTTAATCATTCTTTTTTAATTAAGGAAATTTAATGTTAGTATTACTTATGTTTCTTTTAACTATGAAGAATTATTTGAACTGTTTAAGGGAAAAACATTTATCACAACAACACAGAAAAAACATAGAATAAACTTTACATCGATTTCCGACGAAAAATTCTTTGCAAGAGAATCAACTTCACAGGATAAACTTTACACAAATATCGGTTAAACTTTCTTTTGTTTTTCCATTACAAACACATGTATTTTGAAAGACGCGAAGTTGGCTGAACAAAACTTTATCGCTCTAAAAAATTTCCTGCAAAAAATTTTATTCTTAGTTTTTTCTGTGAACCATGCTATCTTTCACTTTAACATTTATGGTATATAGGTTATGAGAAATAGACATAAACTCTGAAAATCGTACGATTTTGTATTGATTTTTTTGTATGTAATGATAGAGAATTTTTTTGGAAGTTATAGAATTTTTATTAATTTATGCGCCTGAGAGTGGGAAATGCTTTTTGGCATTGAGCCTTATAAGATTGGTGAATATGCATTTTTCATGTTTCAAGAATAGTTCTAAATCATTTTAATTAATTCCACTAGTTGTTTCAAAATTGAGGAAATTCAATTTTAATATTACATTGGTTTCTCTTTGATATGAAAAATCATTTACTGTTTAAGTAATAATTTTTTTCTTGGTAATCATGCCATCTATCAATTTTGTCATTTATGGTATATAGGTTCTGATGAACAGACATAAACTCTTGAAATTGTACAATTTTATATTGATTTTTTAAAATATAATGCTGGAGAATTTTTTTGATGTTATGTCATTTCAATCAATTTTTGCTGCCCTAATAAAATTGTAAACTTATTTCCAAATAAAATTACGGTTTAGATTTTTATAAATAAATGATTCGGTCAGTGAACGTCAATGATCAGATCAATTTGTTTTCTTTGGTAGAAAATAAACCTTTTTTTGTTGTTGAGAATTCATCTTTTTTGGTTAAAATTTTTTGAGCTAAAATTTAGATATTCTATTTTTGGTTTAAAATTGATATTTTTCAATAAAAAAGTGTTTTTTTGCAGAAAATTCGTCTTTGGTAGAAAATTAATCTTCCTGGTTATACATTTTATTATTGGGTTAAAAATTTAATCATTTGGCCGAAAGCTCGTCTTTTTTGGTTGAATTCCACTGTTTTTTTTTGTAATTAAAAATTTTATATTAAAAAAAAATTTCATTGTTCGTGATTAAAGATTAATGATTTCAGTTCATCTATTTCCTTTTTTTTTTTTTTTTTTTGAAAATTCGTCTTTTTTGGTTGAATATCACTGTTTTTTAAATTGAAAATTAAAATATATTTTTATAATTTATTCGTTTTTCTTGAAGATTTATCATTTTAATTAAAAACTCGTTAAAATTTTTACTAATTTGTTGAAAATCTGTTTTTTTTTCTCTAAAATATAATTTTTTAAATCTAAAATTTAATTTCTTTTTGCACAGACATTAGCTCTGGAAAAGTGAACTTGTGGAAAGATTTTAGAATTTTATTTGCATTTATTTTCAAGAATAATTTAATGAGGGACCTAATTGCTTAGGAAAGTATAGCATTTTCATCAATTTCCGATTCTAGAGCAGGAAATACTCTTTAGCAAAGAGCCTTATAAGATTTGCGAATATAAACTTTCCATTTTGAAGAATTAATGACCAATTATTTGAAATATTCAAATTAAAAAAAGAAGACATTTCCAACAAAAGTTGAATTTTCATTTCAGGAAGATTTTTCAGTCAATACAGAAATAAATTACATCCAAAATGTTAAATCTGCAAACCAAAAAAAAAGTTTTTTTACAAAAAAAGTTGAATTTTTAACAAAATGCGTGCATTTTTAACCAAATAATTTAATTTAAAAGCAAAAAGATTAATTTTCTAACTAAAAAGATGATTTTTCATTAAATTAGATCAATTTCCAAATGAATAGTTGAAATTTTAAATGAAAGAGATCCATTTTGAATCCAAAATGGAACAGTACAATTTTGATTTGAAAAAATTTATTTTCCAAAAACAAAAAAGAATATCGTAGAAAATATTTGAATTTTCTACAATAAAGGTAATTTTCAACGAAATACGTGAATTTTTTGAACATTTGTAACCAAGATTATTAATTTGCGGTCAAAAATTTTAATTTTCAACTGAAAAATAAAAATAAATATTCAGCAAAGAATGGAATGGTTGAATTTTCAGTTTGAAAAATTATTTTTGAATGAGAAAAAAAGAATTATCAAGAAAACAGCTAAATTTTCAACTAAATACAACGAATTTTTAACTTGAGATATAAATAAAAATAAATAAAAATAAAATACAAATTCGAAAAATAAATTTTAAATAAATATGTTTAATTTTCAACAAAAAAATTTATTCTTAACCGAAACAGATTATTATTCAACCAGATATTTGCAGTTTTAACAAAAAAGACAAATTAGCAACCAAAAAGAAGTTAATTGTTTTGAAGAAAAGCAAAATTATTCAAATCGAAGAATATTTTTTATGAGTTCAAATTATTTTTCCCATTTTTCTAATTTTTTTTTTAGTTCTTTTTCTTGACTGGAAAATCATTCTTGGTTGAAAATTCGACTTTCTGGATTGAAAATTCATATATTTTGGTAGTAACTCAACTTTTTTTAGTTAAAAATGCAACTACTTAGTTGAAAATTAATTTAATTTTAATTTAAATGAAAAACATTTTTGAGGTGAAAAATGTATCTATTATTACATTTTTCTTTAAGAATTGTTCTTTTTTAGTACAAAATAGTAGATTCATCATTTAGGCTGAAAGTTCATTTTATTGCTTAAAAATTTAAATTTTTTCTTAAAAAATCTTTTTTTTTGTTGGAAATTAATTTTTCAACTGTGAAATAAATTATTTTGCTTTTGGTTGAAAATTTATCTTTGTTGCTGATAATTAAACTATTTGGTAGAAAATTGAAGTATTTTGTTTAAAATTCCTATTTTCTAGTAGAAAATCTGATTATTTCTCTAATTAGTCTTTAGTCAATTATTCTTAATTAAATTACAAATTAATTAAATCATAAAATTATAAATAAATTAATCTTCAATTATTCTTCTGAGTAGAAATATAAAACATTTGGTTAAAAATGTATTTCTTTTGTTAAAAATTGGTCTTTTCTGTTGGAAAACTAATATTGTTTGTTAAAAATTTATTTTTATGGTTAAAAATTCTACTATTTGGTTGAAAATTCATCTATTTTGTTGCATCTTTTTTGTGGAAAATGAATATTATTGATTGGCAATTTATTTTTTTTATTAAAATTCAACCATTTGATTGAAAATTTATTTTCAACTGAAAATTAAACTAATTTGTCAAAAAGTCACTTTTCTTAGTCAAAAATGTAAATATTTTGTTTAAAATTCGTCTTTTTAAAAAAAATATTGAAATATTTGGTTAAAAATACTATTTGCTTGAAAATTCAACTATTTAACTAAAAATTCAACTATTTTTTGTTGTTGGAAATTTTACTATTTTGAATTCACTCTTTTTTTGTGAAAAATTTAGCGATTCTAATTTTGGTTGAGAATCGGTCTTTTCAATTTGAAAATTCAATAATTTTGTTGAAAATTTATCTTCTTTTGTTGAATATTAAATTATAAGATAAAAAAAATTCTTTCGAGATTGCGAATTCAACTATTTTGTTAAAAATATAATTATTCGTTTGAAAATGCCATTTTTTTGGTATAAAATCATCTTTTTTGGTCGGAAATTTATACGTTCGTATTCATGGATAAAAAGTAAAACTATTTCGTTAAAAATTCAACTATTTTGTTTAAAATTCCATTATTTTTTTTTAAAGTCATACTTTTTTGCAAGAAAATTTAACAGTTTTTTTAAGCATTCGTTTTTTGGATAGAAAATTCAACTATTTAGTTGAAAATTTGATAATTTTGTTAAAAATTAAACTATTTTATGAAAAGTCATCTTTTTGTTCAAAAATTCAACTATTTCGTCAAAAATTCGTATTTTTTTAATAGAAAATTCTTGCATTCAGTTTGAGGATTTATCACTCTGGTTAGAAAATGCCGCTTTTTTTTTAAACCATTTTTCTTTGCTGAAAATTACCTTTTTTTGGAAATTCATCTTTTCGGTATAAAAGTCAACTGTTTTTTGCAAAATTTGACTTTTTTAGATTCAAATTTTCACTCGTTGGTTGAAAATTTTTTAGTTGAAAATTCATCTATTTTATTAGAAATGTAGTATTTTTGCTTGAAATATTAGGAATGTGCAGCGCTGAAAATTGAATTTATTATAGTATCTACATTATTTTATTTAAAGGAATTTATTTCAAACTTTAATTAACAAATTAAATTTCTTAGAGTTTTAATCCAATTTAAAAAAATATAAAAAAATATTGAAATTAAATTTTTTTGTTTTTCGAAAATTCGTAAATATTGACCTCGTGGAAAAATACGTAACTGTGAAATATTGCAATTTATTTTTCAAAGAGATAGCAAAAACTGAATACTAGATCGTAAATTAAATCTTGGCAGTATGCAGGCTCACATTTCGCTCTGTTTGCGAAGGGTATAAACTACGCTTAATTTAATTCTTTTATGCTGGGCAGTCTGACAATGCAATTTTCAGTAAAAAAAAAAAACATGAAATTTATAAAAAAAAAAGTTTTTCAAAATCAAAAAGACAATTTTTCAACAAATAAAGATTTTTAGTTAAAGAAAGAAAATGTTACCTGAATTGTTGACCCGTCAACCAAAGAGATTAATTTTCAACTAAAAATATAACTCTTAAAAAAAAATGATTTTTGAAGAAAATGATTCAACCAAATCTTTCAAATAAAATAGTTGAATACTCAAGCAAAGAAGAAGAATTTTTTAACCAAAAAGTTGCATTTTTGATAAAATAGTTTAATTTTTAACAAAATTATCAAATTTTCAACGAAATAGTTGAATTTTTTATCCAAAAAACGAATGCTAAAAAAAACTGTTAAATTTTCTTGCAAAAAAATATGACTTTAAAAAAAAATGGAATTTTCAACAACATAGTTGAATTTTTAACGAAATAGTTGTACTTTTTATCCATAAATACGAATGTTTGACAAAAAATATAAATTTCCGACCAAAAAAGATGATTTTATACCAAAAAAGTGGCATTTTCAATCAAATAATTATATTTTTAACAAAATAGTTGAATTCTCAATCTCGAAAGCATTTTTTTTATCTTATAATTTAATATTCAACAAAAGTAGAGAAATTTCCAACAGAATAATTGAATTTTTAAATTGAAAAGATCAATTCTCAACCAAAATTAGAATCGCTAAATTTTTCACAAAAAAAATTCAAAATAGTAAAATTTCAACAAAAAAAATAGTTGAATTTTTAGCCAAATAGTTGAATTTTCAACATAAGAACGTCGATTTTCAACCATGAAAGATTAAAATTCAATGAATTTTATTTTCTACTAGAAAATAGGAATTTTTAACAAAATACTTAAATTTTCTACCAAATAGTTTGATTATCAACAACAAAGATAAATTTTTAACCAAAAGAAAAATAACTTAATTCACAGTTGAAAAATTAGTTTCCAACAAAAAAAAATATTTTTCAAGAAAATAGTTAAATTTTTAAACAATAAAATGAAATTTCAGCCACAATGATGAATTTTACAATTTTCCAGTGCATAAACTAATAAAAAATATTCTTTCATTCAAATAATGTTTTTTCTTTGAAACAAATAAATTCTTTTTTGGTGAAAATTCGTCTTTTTCGTCAAAACTGCAAATATCTGGTTATAGATTAATCTTTCTCGGTTGAAAATCAAATTTTTTTCTGTAAATTCAAAAAAATTTCTTCAATATTTATTTGTTGAATTTATTATTAATATTCTCAGTTAAAAATTCATTTTCTTTGTTTGAAAATTAAATTTGTATTAAACAGATCAATTTTCAATTAAAGAAGAAAATTTTCAAAAAATAGTTGAATTTTCATCCAGAAAAGACAGATGCTTAAAAAACTGTTAAATTTTTTTGCAAATAAATTTGACTTTTTAAAAAAACAGTGGAATTTTCAAGAAAATGGATGAATTATTAAAACTATAGTTAAATTTTCAAACTAAAAAGATGAATTTTAAATTTAAAAGGACGAATTTTGTATTCTAAAAGTCAAATTTTCAACAAAACAGTTAAATTTTTGAACAAAAATATTAATTTTGGATGATATAGTTCAATTTTCAACAAAATTATTAAATTTTTAAACAAATAGTTGAATTTTCAACTATTAATTTTCAACAAAAGATTAAACATCAACAAAATAGTTGAATTTTGTTTTCAAAAAGATGAATGTTTAACAAAATAGTAGAATTTTCAAAAAAATGGTTGTATTTTTAACTACGTGGTTTATATTTTTATTAAAAAATACGAATGTTTAACGAAATATTTACATTTCCGGTCAATAAAGATAACTTTTCGAAAAATCAGTTGAATTTTCAACAGAATAGTTGAATTTTCAACTTATAAAAAATATTTAGAACCTAATAGTGCAATTTTCAACTAAGGTAAATAAATTTTCAATAAAATAGTTGAATTTTAAGCTTAAAAAAAATCACCTTTGAATCAAAAATATAATAGTTGAAATTCAAGTTAAAAACTAAATTAAAAAAAAAAACTAATTTATAACTGTCAAAAGAACCTAATGGTTGAAGTGTTAACTAAGTAAAATTTTTAACAAAATAGTTGAACTCTCAAATAAAAAAAAAAATTAATAAAAAATGAGATAGTTGAATTTTTAGTTGCAAGGAAATAATTTTTAACGGAAAAAATAAATTTCCGACCAAATAGTTATATTTTTAACCAAGAACATCGATTTTCAACTAAAATACTAAATCTTGAAAAAGAAATCAGTTCTTAACAATGGTATTCAACCAAGTAGTACATTTTTCGAAAAAAAATTAATTTCTGAAAAAGAATGTAATATTTGACATTTCAAGTCAAAGGATTTTTATTTTGAATAACAAAAAATTTGCATTTTGAACCAAAAAATGTGAAATTTATTACAAACGAGATACATTTTCTAGCCAAAAGGGAAAATTTTCAATAAAAAAGTTGAACTTTCAAAAGACAAAGACTTTTTTGGTAAAAAAGAAATTAAATGTGAACCAATTTGTTGAATTGTTAAGCCAAAAAGGCGAATTATCTACAGAAAAAAATTTTGTTTGAAACAAAAATTTTATTTGAAAAAAAATTTTAATTATACATTTTTTTAAATTCAAAAAAAAATATATTTTTCGATCAAAAAGTTAAATTTCAGTCGAATATTTAAATTTTCTACAAAATTAATCGAGCTTTTGTCTGAAAGAGACCAGTTTCAACCTGAAAATATAAATTATAACAAAAAAGTTTAGTTTCAATTTTAATCAAGAAATGGAATAGTTAAGGTTTAAGTTCAAAAAATAATTTTTTGGCCAAAAAAAAAAAAAAAAAAAAAAGAATTTCTAACAAAGTGATTGTATCTTCAAACAATAAAATAAATTTTTAATGAATTGTTTAAAATTTTGAGCAAGTAGTTGAATTTTGGACTAAAAAATATAACTTTTTAACAAAATATTTGAATTTTCAACTAAATAATTGAATTTTCAACTAAATAGAATTTTGAACCAAAAGAGATGAATTCTGAACCAAAAATATAATAATATACATTTCAAATAAAAAAAATTAATTTAAAAAAAAACAAGATGGATTTTCAATTTACAATAACGAATTTGCTATCCAAAAAGACGAATGTTCAACTGTACAGTTTTTGGAAAAATAGTTTAATTTTCAATCAAAAAGTAGAATTCTGAATCAAAAATATAACACAAGACTTTTCAATAAAAATAATTATTAATTTTAAATAAAAATTAGTTGGATTTTCTTATTCGGGAAAAAGTGTAAAGATTTTTCTCTAGAGATTTTTATCAGTCATTTTGTCTATTTTAAAGGCGATTTCCAATGTCAGATCGCAATGAGGGTCAATTATAGTTTCATATTTTCCAATGATAATACGGCTCGTTAAATTTAACTGTGAATTACAAAAGTGCCAGTCGCACGCGATATGAAATCGATCCAGACTGGTCTCAGATTTAAAAAATTTTCAAGGCCCATCGAGTTAAAGAAAGAAGAAGAAATTTTCGGAAAAAGTATTAAAAAAAAGTCTTTCAAAAATTTGACGATAAAATAAAAGAAATAAAAAATAAACAAAGTAATAATAAAAAAAAATAAAAAATAAAAATAAAGTCGAATAAAAAAATAAATTCAAAAGAATAATAATTTTCAACCAAAGAAATCATTTACGATAAAATAGTTAATTTTTCAACTAAAAAAATAAATCTTCAACCCAAAACGTGAATTTCAATAGTTGAATTTTCAACTTAGAAAGATAAATTTTTTAATCAAAACTGAAAAAGAAAAAATTTTCAATTAAAAAAATTAATTTTTTACCAAAAACTATTCATTTAAGAATGAAATAGAAAAAATTTTCAGAAAAAAAATCAATTTTTGATCAAAAGATCCATATTTTCAACAAGCTATTAGAAATTAAAAAAAAAGATGAATTTTTAAGTGAAATGATGCATCTGTAATAAACAGAATCTATTTTAAACAAAAACAAAACGAATTTTCAACAAAATGTACGAATGTTCAAATATAAAAATTAAATTTTCAACAAAAAATGGGTTGGTTAAATTTTTAGTTGAAAACAAAATTTTAATAAAAGGTGATTAATTTTTAATACAAAAGATCAATTTTGCACACGAAAAAAGAATGCTGAAGAAAATATAAGAACTTTTGAAAAAAATATTAATTTTTGACTAAATAGTTGAATTTTTAACTTAAATGTTCAGTTTGCAAGTAAACTTTTAAGTAAAAAAAAAATGGATTTGTAAACAAAGACGAAACGAATTTTGAAAAAAATGGTTCAATTTTCAGTCAAAGAGATGAATTTTCAACTAAATGAATCTTAAATAAAAAAAATTAATTTTCTACAAAGTTGTTTAAATTTTAACCAAGTAGTGGAATTTTCAAACAAAAAAGATAAATTTTTAGTTAAAATATTTTCTCTTACAAGCAAAAAAATTTTTATTTCAAATTGAGAAAATTTTTATCAAAGAAAAAAAAAAGAATTTTAGCAAGAAAGTTGAATTAGGAGATGAATTTTGAACCAAAAAAAAGGCGTTTCAACAAAACTGGAAATTTTTTTAATAAAATAAAATTTATGTTCCACGGTACACTTTTTCATTTCAGACTACCCACTTCTAGGCTCGACAATAATAATTTTATCTTACTTGTTTCACATTTTTCTATAATAAAATGCCATGAAAATTGCTAATCACCAAATACTATAAATTAATTAAATATTCGAACTATATTAAATAATTTCAGATTTATTATTCTTGTTTTTTATAAGTTTTACACAAAACGTTGCAGGTAATAGTTAAAGCCAGTTAATAGATACCTTATTATCCCAAACTGAGGTAAACTTTCCGTGATTGCAGGCCTCTATTCGCTACGGAAAGTTTACCTCAGTTTGGAGTACCGCGTCACGTTTACCCTACTTGACCAATTACCTGCAACATTTTGTACCCTAAGCGTTTTCCTGTGGCATCCCCAAGACACATTTCCAGGGCAAACACTCTAATCTGCTTTTTTATGTGAAACTTTTTTTCTGAGGAGGCGGGCCCTACTATTATATATTCTACCCCTTTACTGAAGTGTAGAATAAGAACGAGGGTCAAAGTGAAGGAGAGTCCAATCCAAGCTAATTCAAACAATCCAACCCCAGTCTGAGGTAAACTTTCCGAAGTTGCAGGCCTCTATTCGCCACGGAGAGCTTACCTCAAGTTAGTGTACCCACGTCATGTGTACCCTATCTGACCAATTACCTGGAACACCTCGTACCCTTCGTTCTTCTCTGTAGTATCTCCAAGATACACTTGCCAGGGTACAAAGTTTAACATTCTCTTTTAAATGAAACTTGTTTTTTTTTTTAGGGGGCGCACATTCTCCACCTTTACTGAAGAATAGAAGAAGATGAATCGAGGGTCGAAGTTAATAACAGTCCAATTCAAACTAATCCTATCCAAACAATCCAAATTCAGACTGAGGCAAACTTTCCGTGATTGCAGGCCTCTATTCGCCACGGAAAGTTTACCTCAGTTTTGAGTACAACGTTACACACTGAGGATAAAGCACTAATTTTGTTCAAAACCACCTAGAGGTCACAAATCTTGACCGAATTAAATAATTTTTTTTGGAAGTGTTCCTAATTGAATTCCGAAAAAACTCACTTCGCCTGAGTTCAAAAATTAATTTTTTTTAATTGGAAAAGTTATCAAACCTTATCCAAAAACCCTGAACATTGAACTTGATACTCACGTTTCTGAAAGCAACTAACCGAAATCCAAACCAATAAACCCTAAACCCATATATCCTTAACCTATAAACACCAAACCCATAAACCCTAAACCCTCAAACCCTAGACCCATAAATCGTGAAACCATAAACCCTAGCCATAAAACCTACAAATCCCAACCCATAAGCACTAAACCCATGAACCCTAAACCCAATGTTGAAAACTTTTTTATATAAACTTTCAAACCACTCAGGGTTTAGGGTTTATGGGTTGGGATTTGTGGGTTTAGGGTTTATGGATTGGGATTTGTGG
>CAKNXH010079802.1:0-13108 GCA_932178445.1 Andricus quercusramuli | reverse complement strand
CAGAGGATTGTTTTCTATTGATTTCTGCTTCTTGAGCAGGACGTGTTCATGGACAATGAGCCTTATAAGATTCGTGAATATGGATTTCTTATGTTTGAAGACTTGTTCTAAATCATTTCAATTTATTCCATTTATTATTTCCAAATTCAAGAAAATCATTGTTTTCAAATTGAGGGTGTTGAATTTTAATATTAATATTGTTTCTTTCAGCAATGAAGAATTATTCGAACTGTTCGAAGGAAAATATCTGTCGTAGCAACCATGCTACCTATCACTTTGCAATTTGCTGTCTGTAGGTTCGGATAAACAAACATAAATTCTGGAAATTATACAATTTTTTATTGATTCCTCAAATATAATTATAAGAGAATTTTCTTTATGTTCTGAAATTTTGATTAATTACTACTTCTAGAGCAGAAAACGTTTATTGGTAATGAGCCTTATAAGATTGGCGAATATGGATTTTTCCAGTTTCAAGAACAGTCCTAAATCATATTAAACGATTCAATTTATTGTTTTAGAATTTAAAAAATCCATTGTTTCCAAATTGGTGATATTCAATTTTAATATTAATTTAGTTTCTTTCAGCAATGAAGAATTGTTCGAACTGTTTAAGAGAAAATTTCTGTCTTAGCAATCATGCTATTTATCACTTTGACATTTATGGTATACAGGATATGATAAATAGACATAAAGTCTGAAAATCATAAAATTTTTTATTGATTTTTTCATATAATAATCGAGAATTTTTTTTTATGTTATATAATTTTCATTCATTTATGCGCCTTAGAGTCGGAAATGCATTTTTGGCATTCAGCCTTATAAGATTCGCGAACATGAATTTTTCCAGCTACAAGAATAGTTCTAAATCATTTTAATTTATTCTATTTATGGTTTCCAAATTTTTAAAAATCATTGTTCCCAAATTGGTGATATTCAATTTTGATATCAATTTTGCTTCTTTCAGGAATGACGAATCGTTCGAACTGTTTAAGAGAAAATGTCTGTCTTAGCAACCATGCTACTATCACTTTTCAATTTGCTGTCTGTAGGTTCGGATAAACAGAAATAAATTCTGGAAATTGTGCAATTTTATATTGATTCCTCAAATATAATCATAAGAGAATTTTCTTGAAGTTCTGAAATTTCGTTTAATTGCTACTTCTAGAACAGAAAATGTTATTTGGTAATGAGCCTTATAAGATTCGCGAATATGGATTTTTCCAGTTTCAAGAATAGTCTTAAATGATTTCAATTTATTCCATTTATTGTTTCCGAATTGAAAAAATGTATTGTTTCCGAATTGGGGATATTTCATTTTAATATTAATTTTGTTTCTTACAGCAATGAAGAATTATTCTAACTGTTCAAAGGAAAATATCTGTCTTAGCAACCATGCTACCTATCACTTTGCAATTTGCTGTCTGTAGGTTCGGATAAACAGACATAAATTCTGGAAATTGTACAATTTTATATTGATTCCTCAAATATAATGATAATAGAATTTTTCTTGATGTAACGAAATTTCGATTAATTATTATTATATTTCTAGAGCAGAAAATGTTCATTGGTAATGAGCCTTATAAGATTCGCGAACATGAATTTTTCAGGTTTCAAGAATAGTAACAAATCATTTTGATTTATTCAATTTATTGTTTTAGAATTTAAAAAATCCATTGTTTCCAAATTGGGGATATTTAATTTTAATATTAATTTAGTTTCTTTCAGCAATGAAGAATTGTTCGAACTGTTCAAGAGAAAATTTCCGTCTTAGCAATCATGCTATTTATCACTTTGACATTTATGGTATACAGGTTATGAGAAATAGACATAAACTCTGAAAATCGTACAATTTTGTATTGATTTTTGTATATAATAATCGAGAATTTTTTGTATGTTATAGAATTTTCATTAATTTATGCGCCTTAGAGTCGGAAATGCATTTTTGGCATTCAGCCTTGTAAGATGTGCGAATATGGATTTTTCCAGCTTCAAGAATAGTTCGATCATTTAAATTTATTCAATTTATTGTTTCTAAAATTTAAAAATTAATTGTTTCCATACTGGTGATATTCAATTTTAATACTAATTTTGTTTTTTTTCAGCAATGAAGAATCATTCAAACTGTCTAAGAGAAAATGTCTCTCTTAGCAACCATGCTATCTATCACTTTGTCATTTATTGTTTACAGGTTCTAACAAACAGACATAAATGCTGGAAATTGTACAATTTTTTATTGATTTAAAAAAATCTAATTATAGAGGATTGCTGTCCATGTTACAGAATTTCCATTAATTTCTGCTACTAGGTCAGGAAATGTTCTTTGACAATGAGCCTTATAAGATTCATGAATATGGATTTCTCATTTTTGAATAATAGTTCTAGATCATTCTAATTTACTTAATCATTCTTTTTTAATTAAGGAAATTTAATGTTAGTATTACTTATGTTTCTTTTAACTATGAAGAATTATTTGAACTGTTTAAGGGAAAAACATTTATCACAACAACACAGAAAAAACATAGAATAAACTTTACATCGATTTCCGACGAAAAATTCTTTGCAAGAGAATCAACTTCACAGGATAAACTTTACACAAATATCGGTTAAACTTTCTTTTGTTTTTCCATTACAAACACATGTATTTTGAAAGACGCGAAGTTGGCTGAACAAAACTTTATCGCTCTAAAAAATTTCCTGCAAAAAATTTTATTCTTAGTTTTTTCTGTGAACCATGCTATCTTTCACTTTAACATTTATGGTATATAGGTTATGAGAAATAGACATAAACTCTGAAAATCGTACGATTTTGTATTGATTTTTTTGTATGTAATGATAGAGAATTTTTTTGGAAGTTATAGAATTTTTATTAATTTATGCGCCTGAGAGTGGGAAATGCTTTTTGGCATTGAGCCTTATAAGATTGGTGAATATGCATTTTTCATGTTTCAAGAATAGTTCTAAATCATTTTAATTAATTCCACTAGTTGTTTCAAAATTGAGGAAATTCAATTTTAATATTACATTGGTTTCTCTTTGATATGAAAAATCATTTACTGTTTAAGTAATAATTTTTTTCTTGGTAATCATGCCATCTATCAATTTTGTCATTTATGGTATATAGGTTCTGATGAACAGACATAAACTCTTGAAATTGTACAATTTTATATTGATTTTTTAAAATATAATGCTGGAGAATTTTTTTGATGTTATGTCATTTCAATCAATTTTTGCTGCCCTAATAAAATTGTAAACTTATTTCCAAATAAAATTACGGTTTAGATTTTTATAAATAAATGATTCGGTCAGTGAACGTCAATGATCAGATCAATTTGTTTTCTTTGGTAGAAAATAAACCTTTTTTTGTTGTTGAGAATTCATCTTTTTTGGTTAAAATTTTTTGAGCTAAAATTTAGATATTCTATTTTTGGTTTAAAATTGATATTTTTCAATAAAAAAGTGTTTTTTTGCAGAAAATTCGTCTTTGGTAGAAAATTAATCTTCCTGGTTATACATTTTATTATTGGGTTAAAAATTTAATCATTTGGCCGAAAGCTCGTCTTTTTTGGTTGAATTCCACTGTTTTTTTTTGTAATTAAAAATTTTATATTAAAAAAAAATTTCATTGTTCGTGATTAAAGATTAATGATTTCAGTTCATCTATTTCCTTTTTTTTTTTTTTTTTTGATAATTCGTCTTTTTTGGTTGAATATCACTGTTTTTTAAATTGAAAATTAAAATATATTTTTATAATTTATTCGTTTTTCTTGAAGATTTATCATTTTAATTAAAAACTCGTTAAAAATTTCACCAATTTGTTGAAAATCTGTTGTTTTTTTTTCTTTAAAATATAATTTTTTAAATCTGAAATTTAAATTCTTTTTGCACAGACATTAGCTCTGGAAAAGTGAACTTGTGGAAAGATTTTAGAATTTTATTTGCATTTATTTTCAAGAATAATTTAATGAGGGACCTAATTGCTTAGGAAAGTATAGCATTTTCATCAATTTCCGATTCTAGAGCAGGAAATACTCTTTGACAAAGAGCCTTATAAGATTGGCGAATATAAACTTTCCATTTTGAAGAATTAATGACCAATTATTTAAAATATTCAAATTAAAAAAAGAAGACATTTCCAACAAAAGTTGAATTTTCATTTCAGGAAGATTTTTCAGTCAATACAGAAATAAATTACATCCAAAATGTTAAATCTGCAAACCAAAAAAAAAGTTTTTTTACAAAAAAAGTTGAATTTTTAACAAAATGCGTGCATTTTTAACCAAATAATTTAATTTAAAAGCAAAAAGATTAATTTTCTAACTAAAAAGATGATTTTTCATTAAATTAGATCAATTTCCAAATGAATAGTTGAAATTTTAAATGAAAGAGATCCATTTTGAATCCAAAATGGAACAGTACAATTTTGATTTGAAAAAATTTATTTTCCAAAAACAAAAAAGAATATCGTAGAAAATATTTGAATTTTCTACAATAAAGGTAATTTTCAACGAATTACGTGAACTTTTTGAACATTTGTAACCAAGATTATTAATTTGCGGTCAAAAATTTTAATTTTCAACTGAAAAATAAAAATAAATATTCAGCAAAGAATGGAATGGTTGAATTTTCAGTTTGAAAAATTATTTTTGAATGAGAAAAAAAGAATTATCAAGAAAACAGCTAAATTTTCAACTAAATACAACGAATTTTTAACTTGAGATATAAATAAAAATAAATAAAAATAAAATACAAATTCGAAAAATAAATTTTAAATAAATATGTTTAATTTTCAACAAAAAAATTTATTCTTAACCGAAACAGATTATTATTCAACCAGATATTTGCAGTTTTAACAAAAAAGACAAATTAGCAACCAAAAAGAAGTTAATTGTTTTGAAGAAAAGCAAAATTATTCAAATCGAAGAATATTTTTTATGAGTTCAAATTATTTTTCCCATTTTTCTAATTTTTTTTTTAGTTCTTTTTCTTGACTGGAAAATCATTCTTGGTTGAAAATTCGACTTTCTGGATTGAAAATTCATATATTTTGGTAGTAACTCAACTTTTTTTAGTTAAAAATGCAACTACTTAGTTGAAAATTAATTTAATTTTAATTTAAATGAAAAACATTTTTGAGGTGAAAAATGTATCTATTATTACATTTTTCTTTAAGAATTGTTCTTTTTTAGTACAAAATAGTAGATTCATCATTTAGGCTGAAAGTTCATTTTATTGCTTAAAAATTTAAATTTTTTCTTAAAAAATCTTTTTTTTTGTTGGAAATTAATTTTTCAACTGTGAAATAAATTATTTTGCTTTTGGTTGAAAATTTATCTTTGTTGCTGATAATTAAACTATTTGGTAGAAAATTGAAGTATTTTGTTTAAAATTCCTATTTTCTAGTAGAAAATCTGATTATTTCTCTAATTAGTCTTTAGTCAATTATTCTTAATTAAATTACAAATTAATTAAATCATAAAATTATAAATAAATTAATCTTCAATTATTCTTCTGAGTAGAAATATAAAACATTTGGTTAAAAATGTATTTCTTTTGTTAAAAATTGGTCTTTTCTGTTGGAAAACTAATATTGTTTGTTAAAAATTTATTTTTATGGTTAAAAATTCTACTATTTGGTTGAAAATTCATCTATTTTGTTGCATCTTTTTTGTGGAAAATGAATATTATTGATTGGCAATTTATTTTTTTTATTAAAATTCAACCATTTGATTGAAAATTTATTTTCAACTGAAAATTAAACTAATTTGTCAAAAAGTCACTTTTCTTAGTCAAAAATGTAAATATTTTGTTTAAAATTCGTCTTTTTAAAAAAAATATTGAAATATTTGGTTAAAAATACTATTTGCTTGAAAATTCAACTATTTAACTAAAAATTCAACTATTTTTTGTTGTTGGAAATTTTACTATTTTGAATTCACTCTTTTTTTGTGAAAAATTTAGCGATTCTAATTTTGGTTGAGAATCGGTCTTTTCAATTTGAAAATTCAATAATTTTGTTGAAAATTTATCTTCTTTTGTTGAATATTAAATTATAAGATAAAAAAAATTCTTTCGAGATTGCGAATTCAACTATTTTGTTAAAAATATAATTATTCGTTTGAAAATGCCATTTTTTTGGTATAAAATCATCTTTTTTGGTCGGAAATTTATACGTTCGTATTCATGGATAAAAAGTAAAACTATTTCGTTAAAAATTCAACTATTTTGTTTAAAATTCCATTATTTTTTTTTAAAGTCATACTTTTTTGCAAGAAAATTTAACAGTTTTTTTAAGCATTCGTTTTTTGGATAGAAAATTCAACTATTTAGTTGAAAATTTGATAATTTTGTTAAAAATTAAACTATTTTATGAAAAGTCATCTTTTTGTTCAAAAATTCAACTATTTCGTCAAAAATTCGTATTTTTTTAATAGAAAATTCTTGCATTCAGTTTGAGGATTTATCACTCTGGTTAGAAAATGCCGCTTTTTTTTTAAACCATTTTTCTTTGCTGAAAATTACCTTTTTTTGGAAATTCATCTTTTCGGTATAAAAGTCAACTGTTTTTTGCAAAATTTGACTTTTTTAGATTCAAATTTTCACTCGTTGGTTGAAAATTTTTTAGTTGAAAATTCATCTATTTTATTAGAAATGTAGTATTTTTGCTTGAAATATTAGGAATGTGCAGCGCTGAAAATTGAATTTATTATAGTATCTACATTATTTTATTTAAAGGAATTTATTTCAAACTTTAATTAACAAATTAAATTTCTTAGAGTTTTAATCCAATTTAAAAAAATATAAAAAAATATTGAAATTAAATTTTTTTGTTTTTCGAAAATTCGTAAATATTGACCTCGTGGAAAAATACGTAACTGTGAAATATTGCAATTTATTTTTCAAAGAGATAGCAAAAACTGAATACTAGATCGTAAATTAAATCTTGGCAGTATGCAGGCTCACATTTCGCTCTGTTTGCGAAGGGTATAAACTACGCTTAATTTAATTCTTTTATGCTGGGCAGTCTGACAATGCAATTTTCAGTAAAAAAAAAAAACATGAAATTTATAAAAAAAAAAGTTTTTCAAAATCAAAAAGACAATTTTTCAACAAATAAAGATTTTTAGTTAAAGAAAGAAAATGTTACCTGAATTGTTGACCCGTCAACCAAAGAGATTAATTTTCAACTAAAAATATAACTCTTAAAAAAAAATGATTTTTGAAGAAAATGATTCAACCAAATCTTTCAAATAAAATAGTTGAATACTCAAGCAAAGAAGAAGAATTTTTTAACCAAAAAGTTGCATTTTTGATAAAATAGTTTAATTTTTAACAAAATTATCAAATTTTCAACGAAATAGTTGAATTTTTTATCCAAAAAACGAATGCTAAAAAAAACTGTTAAATTTTCTTGCAAAAAAATATGACTTTAAAAAAAAATGGAATTTTCAACAACATAGTTGAATTTTTAACGAAATAGTTGTACTTTTTATCCATAAATACGAATGTTTGACAAAAAATATAAATTTCCGACCAAAAAAGATGATTTTATACCAAAAAAGTGGCATTTTCAATCAAATAATTATATTTTTAACAAAATAGTTGAATTCTCAATCTCGAAAGCATTTTTTTTATCTTATAATTTAATATTCAACAAAAGTAGAGAAATTTCCAACAGAATAATTGAATTTTTAAATTGAAAAGATCAATTCTCAACCAAAATTAGAATCGCTAAATTTTTCACAAAAAAAATTCAAAATAGTAAAATTTCAACAAAAAAAATAGTTGAATTTTTAGCCAAATAGTTGAATTTTCAACATAAGAACGTCGATTTTCAACCATGAAAGATTAAAATTCAATGAATTTTATTTTCTACTAGAAAATAGGAATTTTTAACAAAATACTTAAATTTTCTACCAAATAGTTTGATTATCAACAACAAAGATAAATTTTTAACCAAAAGAAAAATAACTTAATTCACAGTTGAAAAATTAGTTTCCAACAAAAAAAAATATTTTTCAAGAAAATAGTTAAATTTTTAAACAATAAAATGAAATTTCAGCCACAATGATGAATTTTACAATTTTCCAGTGCATAAACTAATAAAAAATATTCTTTCATTCAAATAATGTTTTTTCTTTGAAACAAATAAATTCTTTTTTGGTGAAAATTCGTCTTTTTCGTCAAAACTGCAAATATCTGGTTATAGATTAATCTTTCTCGGTTGAAAATCAAATTTTTTTCTGTAAATTCAAAAAAATTTCTTCAATATTTATTTGTTGAATTTATTATTAATATTCTCAGTTAAAAATTCATTTTCTTTGTTTGAAAATTAAATTTGTATTAAACAGATCAATTTTCAATTAAAGAAGAAAATTTTCAAAAAATAGTTGAATTTTCATCCAGAAAAGACAGATGCTTAAAAAACTGTTAAATTTTTTTGCAAATAAATTTGACTTTTTAAAAAAACAGTGGAATTTTCAAGAAAATGGATGAATTATTAAAACTATAGTTAAATTTTCAAACTAAAAAGATGAATTTTAAATTTAAAAGGACGAATTTTGTATTCTAAAAGTCAAATTTTCAACAAAACAGTTAAATTTTTGAACAAAAATATTAATTTTGGATGATATAGTTCAATTTTCAACAAAATTATTAAATTTTTAAACAAATAGTTGAATTTTCAACTATTAATTTTCAACAAAAGATTAAACATCAACAAAATAGTTGAATTTTGTTTTCAAAAAGATGAATGTTTAACAAAATAGTAGAATTTTCAAAAAAATGGTTGTATTTTTAACTACGTGGTTTATATTTTTATTAAAAAATACGAATGTTTAACGAAATATTTACATTTCCGGTCAATAAAGATAACTTTTCGAAAAATCAGTTGAATTTTCAACAGAATAGTTGAATTTTCAACTTATAAAAAATATTTAGAACCTAATAGTGCAATTTTCAACTAAGGTAAATAAATTTTCAATAAAATAGTTGAATTTTAAGCTTAAAAAAAATCACCTTTGAATCAAAAATATAATAGTTGAAATTCAAGTTAAAAACTAAATTAAAAAAAAAAACTAATTTATAACTGTCAAAAGAACCTAATGGTTGAAGTGTTAACTAAGTAAAATTTTTAACAAAATAGTTGAACTCTCAAATAAAAAAAAAAATTAATAAAAAATGAGATAGTTGAATTTTTAGTTGCAAGGAAATAATTTTTAACGGAAAAAATAAATTTCCGACCAAATAGTTATATTTTTAACCAAGAACATCGATTTTCAACTAAAATACTAAATCTTGAAAAAGAAATCAGTTCTTAACAATGGTATTCAACCAAGTAGTACATTTTTCGAAAAAAAATTAATTTCTGAAAAAGAATGTAATATTTGACATTTCAAGTCAAAGGATTTTTATTTTGAATAACAAAAAATTTGCATTTTGAACCAAAAAATGTGAAATTTATTACAAACGAGATACATTTTCTAGCCAAAAGGGAAAATTTTCAATAAAAAAGTTGAACTTTCAAAAGACAAAGACTTTTTTGGTAAAAAAGAAATTAAATGTGAACCAATTTGTTGAATTGTTAAGCCAAAAAGGCGAATTATCTACAGAAAAAAATTTAGTTTAAAACAAAAATTTTATTTGAAAAAAAATTTTAATTATACATTTTTTTAAATTCAAAAAAAAATATATTTTTCGATCAAAAAGTTAAATTTCAGTCGAATATTTAAATTTTCTACAAAATTAATCGAGCTTTTGTCTGAAAGAGACCAGTTTCAACCTGAAAATATAAATTATAACAAAAAAGTTTAGTTTCAATTTTAATCAAGAAATGGAATAGTTAAGGTTTAAGTTCAAAAAATAATTTTTTGGCCAAAAAAAAAAAAAAAAAAAAAAGAATTTCTAACAAAGTGATTGTATCTTCAAACAATAAAATAAATTTTTAATGAATTGTTTAAAATTTTGAGCAAGTAGTTGAATTTTGGACTAAAAAATATAACTTTTTAACAAAATATTTGAATTTTCAACTAAATAATTGAATTTTCAACTAAATAGAATTTTGAACCAAAAGAGATGAATTCTGAACCAAAAATATAATAATATACATTTCAAATAAAAAAAATTAATTTAAAAAAAAACAAGATGGATTTTCAATTTACAATAACGAATTTGCTATCCAAAAAGACGAATGTTCAACTGTACAGTTTTTGGAAAAATAGTTTAATTTTCAATCAAAAAGTAGAATTCTGAATCAAAAATATAACACAAGACTTTTCAATAAAAATAATTATTAATTTTAAATAAAAATTAGTTGGATTTTCTTATTCGGGAAAAAGTGTAAAGATTTTTCTCTAGAGATTTTTATCAGTCATTTTGTCTATTTTAAAGGCGATTTCCAATGTCAGATCGCAATGAGGGTCAATTATAGTTTCATATTTTCCAATGATAATACGGCTCGTTAAATTTAACTGTGAATTACAAAAGTGCCAGTCGCACGCGATATGAAATCGATCCAGACTGGTCTCAGATTTAAAAAATTTTCAAGGCCCATCGAGTTAAAGAAAGAAGAAGAAATTTTCGGAAAAAGTATTAAAAAAAAGTCTTTCAAAAATTTGACGATAAAATAAAAGAAATAAAAAATAAACAAAGTAATAATAAAAAAAAATAAAAAATAAAAATAAAGTCGAATAAAAAAATAAATTCAAAAGAATAATAATTTTCAACCAAAGAAATCATTTACGATAAAATAGTTAATTTTTCAACTAAAAAAATAAATCTTCAACCCAAAACGTGAATTTCAATAGTTGAATTTTCAACTTAGAAAGATAAATTTTTTAATCAAAACTGAAAAAGAAAAAATTTTCAATTAAAAAAATTAATTTTTTACCAAAAACTATTCATTTAAGAATGAAATAGAAAAAATTTTCAGAAAAAAAATCAATTTTTGATCAAAAGATCCATATTTTCAACAAGCTATTAGAAATTAAAAAAAAAGATGAATTTTTAAGTGAAATGATGCATCTGTAATAAACAGAATCTATTTTAAACAAAAACAAAACGAATTTTCAACAAAATGTACGAATGTTCAAATATAAAAATTAAATTTTCAACAAAAAATGGGTTGGTTAAATTTTTAGTTGAAAACAAAATTTTAATAAAAGGTGATTAATTTTTAATACAAAAGATCAATTTTGCACACGAAAAAAGAATGCTGAAGAAAATATAAGAACTTTTGAAAAAAATATTAATTTTTGACTAAATAGTTGAATTTTTAACTTAAATGTTCAGTTTGCAAGTAAACTTTTAAGTAAAAAAAAAATGGATTTGTAAACAAAGACGAAACGAATTTTGAAAAAAATGGTTCAATTTTCAGTCAAAGAGATGAATTTTCAACTAAATGAATCTTAAATAAAAAAAATTAATTTTCTACAAAGTTGTTTAAATTTTAACCAAGTAGTGGAATTTTCAAACAAAAAAGATAAATTTTTAGTTAAAATATTTTCTCTTACAAGCAAAAAAATTTTTATTTCAAATTGAGAAAATTTTTATCAAAGAAAAAAAAAAGAATTTTAGCAAGAAAGTTGAATTAGGAGATGAATTTTGAACCAAAAAAAAGGCGTTTCAACAAAACTGGAAATTTTTTTAATAAAATAAAATTTATGTTCCACGGTACACTTTTTCATTTCAGACTACCCACTTCTAGGCTCGACAATAATAATTTTATCTTACTTGTTTCACATTTTTCTATAATAAAATGCCATGAAAATTGCTAATCACCAAATACTATAAATTAATTAAATATTCGAACTATATTAAATAATTTCAGATTTATTATTCTTGTTTTTTATAAGTTTTACACAAAACGTTGCAGGTAATAGTTAAAGCCAGTTAATAGATACCTTATTATCCCAAACTGAGGTAAACTTTCCGTGATTGCAGGCCTCTATTCGCTACGGAAAGTTTACCTCAGTTTGGAGTACCGCGTCACGTTTACCCTACTTGACCAATTACCTGCAACATTTTGTACCCTAAGCGTTTTCCTGTGGCATCCCCAAGACACATTTCCAGGGCAAACACTCTAATCTGCTTTTTTATGTGAAACTTTTTTTCTGAGGAGGCGGGCCCTACTATTATATATTCTACCCCTTTACTGAAGTGTAGAATAAGAACGAGGGTCAAAGTGAAGGAGAGTCCAATCCAAGCTAATTCAAACAATCCAACCCCAGTCTGAGGTAAACTTTCCGAAGTTGCAGGCCTCTATTCGCCACGGAGAGCTTACCTCAAGTTAGTGTACCCACGTCATGTGTACCCTATCTGACCAATTACCTGGAACACCTCGTACCCTTCGTTCTTCTCTGTAGTATCTCCAAGATACACTTGCCAGGGTACAAAGTTTAACATTCTCTTTTAAATGAAACTTGTTTTTTTTTTAGGGGGCGCACATTCTCCACCTTTACTGAAGAATAGAAGAAGATGAATCGAGGGTCGAAGTTAATAACAGTCCAATTCAAACTAATCCTATCCAAACAATCCAAATTCAGACTGAGGCAAACTTTCCGTGATTGCAGGCCTCTATTCGCCACGGAAAGTTTACCTCAGTTTTGAGTACAACGTTACACACTGAGGATAAAGCACTAATTTTGTTCAAAACCACCTAGAGGTCACAAATCTTGACCGAATTAAATAATTTTTTTTGGAAGTGTTCCTAATTGAATTCCGAAAAAACTCACTTCGCCTGAGTTCAAAAATTAATTTTTTTTAATTGGAAAAGTTATCAAACCTTATCCAAAAACCCTGAACATTGAACTTGATACTCACGTTTCTGAAAGCAACTAACCGAAATCCAAACCAATAAACCCTAAACCCATATATCCTTAACCTATAAACACCAAACCCATAAACCCTAAACCCTCAAACCCTAGACCCATAAATCGTGAAACCATAAACCCTAGCCATAAAACCTACAAATCCCAACCCATAAGCACTAAACCCATGAACCCTAAACCCAATGTTGAAAACTTTTTTATATAAACTTTCAAACCACTCAGGGTTTAGGGTTTATGGGTTGGGATTTGTGGGTTTAGGGTTTATGGATTGGGATTTGTGG
>CAKNXH010079796.1:0-11281 GCA_932178445.1 Andricus quercusramuli | reverse complement strand
ATCTTTTTAAATATTCTCATAAAAATAATTTTTCAAACTCAAAAATTATTTAATATTTTCCCAGGAATCTTAAGAAGATTTTTTTTTCTCGTGTACCCTTTGAAAAATTTACATTTATTTTTAAACTATTGAAAATTTTAAAGAAAAGTTTTGAATTATTTTTGAGTTGTGTCAATACTTTTGGAATTTGTTCTAAAATTTTAAAATCTTGCAAAATAAAAAATTTTTCGAAATATTTTGAAGTGTTTTGAAATATTTGTTGAATCTTCTCTTTAAATTCATTTTTCAGAATAAATTATTATATAAAATTTTCGCAGAAATCATAAGAAAACTTTTTTAATCTCTTGAAACCTTCCAAAATTATTAAAAAGCTTCTTTCTCGAACCCTTTAAAAATCTACATTTAGTTTGAAATTTTTTGAAATCTTTTCAAGATTTAAATTATTTTGGAATCTTTCCAAAACATCTGAATATCTTTTAAAATGCTTTCTAATTTTTTTCTAAAATTTTTCAAAAGTTCTGCAAAATTAAAAAATTGCCTTCAAACATTACATATTCATTTTTTATAATTTTTTGAAGTCTTTTTAAATATTCTCTTAAAAAATTTGTTAAAAATTATTTTAAATATTCCTAGGAATCTTAAAAAAAATGTAAAAAAAAATCATTCGAAATGTTCTAAATATCTATTCCAAATTTTTGTGTGATAATTTTTTAAATCCTTTGAAATATTTTTAAATCTTTGTAGATATTTTCATAAAAAAAATTTTTCACACCAAAAAATTATTTAATATTTTCCCAGAAATCTCAAGAAAACTTTTTTAATCTCTTGAAACCTTTCAAAATTCTTAAAAAGCTTCTTTTTCGAAACCATGAAAAATCTGCATTTAGTTTGAATTTTTTTGAAATCTTCTCAAGACTTAAATTATTTTCGAATCTTTCGAAAACTTCTAAATATATTTTAAAATGCTTTTAATTTTTTTCTACAATTTTTCAAAAATCCTGAAAAATTAAAAAATTGACTTAAAATATTACATGTTTCTTTTTGACAATTTTTCAAATCCTTTGAAATTTTTCTTAATTTTTTTAAATATTATCATGAAAATATCTTTTGAAACTCGAAAATTATTTACAATTTTCCCAGGAATCTTAAGAAGATTTTTTTATTCTCGTTTAACCTTTGAAAAATGTACATTTATTTTTAAAATATTAAAAAAATTTTTTAAAAGTTTTAAATTATTTTTGAGTCTTCTCAAAACTTTTAGAATTTGTTCTAAAATTTTTTAATCTTGTGAAATTAAAAATTTTTCAAAATAAATTATTTAAAATTTTCCCAGAAATCTCAAGAAAATTGTTTAATCTCTTGAAACCTTTCAAAATTCTTAAAAATCTTCTTCTTCGAAACCTTTAAAAATCTACATTTAGTTTGAAATTTCTTGAAACCTTCCCAAGATTTAAATTATTTTTGAATGTTTCCAAAACTTCTAAATATCTTTTAAAATGCTTTTTAATTTTTTTTCTTAAATTTTCCAAAAGTCCTGCAAAATTAAAAAATTGCCTTAAAATATTACGTATTTCTTTTTGACAATTTTCGAAATCTTTTTTAAATTTTTTTAAATATTTTCTTGGAACTAATTTTTTTTTTAAATCATTTTAAATATTCCTAGGAATCTTAAAGAAAATGTAAAAAAAAAATCAATCATTTGAAATCCTTTGAAATATTTTTTTATCATTTTAAATATTCTCATAAAAATAATTTTTCAAACTCAAAAATTATTTAATGTTTTTCCAGGAATCTTAAGAAGATTTTTTTATTCTCGTGCAACCTTTAAAAATTTTTTATTTATTTTTAAACTATCGAAAATTAGAAAAAAAGTCTGAGTTCTACATTTTTAATTTTTTGTTTTAAAACAACAAAAAAATCAACAAAAAAGACAAAAATTTCATTACCAACAAAATTTTCTTCACAAAAAAATTTCTCATCACTCAACAAACTCCCGATATTTAGAGCGCGACCTGCTTTCGTTAATTATAGTCACGAGAAATAAACACATGTTTTTTTTCATATCTACTATTAACATCTTAAATACTATTCAGAAATAAACAAATTTTACAAAATTGTTTAAAAATTATTCCATTGAAATATGAATTAACGTAAGAATTATTAAAAAAAAATAATTGTGTCATTCGTTTATTCATTAATAAACAAATCAATAATTGTGTCATTTATTTATTTATTATTAATAAATAACGTAATTATTTCACTTTTTTTTGTTGGCAACAGCAGAATAACTTCATCTCTAAAAATATCTTATCAAATTCATGATTTAAAAATTGATGATCTCATCCAGACAATTTTTACTAATTTAGATAAGAATCTACTGATAATAACGGATATATTATTTTTTAATATAAAAATTTAGCTACTCATTTGAAAGTTAAATTAATTTGTTAACAAATATTTTGTTTAACATTTTTTAAATAATTTTTTTCAAACTGAAAATTGTACTATTTCTTGTTTGGCTTGTAAATAAGTTTTTTTTATTGAAAATTAATTTTTGAAAATTAAACTATTCTATTTTTTGTTGAAAATTTATATTTTTTTTGTTAAAAATTGTTGATTGAAAATTCAACTATTATGTGGGAAATTTCATTAAAAATTAAATAAATTTTCAACAAAATAGTAAGATCCTCAACAAAACAGATTAATTTTTAATCCGAAAAGACGAATTTGAAACCAAATAGTTCAAATTTTATCTTAAAAAATATTTTTCAGTCACAGAAGCAAAAAAAATCACCCAAATTATTATTTTGGGGGGATAAATAATTTTAAATACAAAATAAAAATCTCTACCAAACATTTCTTTTTTATGTTTATTTGTTGGAAATTTTTTGAAATGTTAATATTTGTTAAAATATTATCCTAAAATTGATTTTTCAAAATAAACTTTTGGAAATTTCAAATCAAATTTTGCAATTTTGCTAATGGAAATATTTTGCTTGAAAATCGTTCCCATTCTTTTTCGAAATTTTAGAAAATAATTTAAAATCTTTTGAAATCTTTGTCAATTTTCTCTTAAAATTTATTTTCAAAATAATAAATCAGTTTAAATTTTCCAGGAATTTCAATAAAGTTTTTTTATTCTCTTGAAAGCACTTAAAATTCTCAAAAAGTTTCGAAATTCGTCTTGAAATCTTCAAAAAATGTTGTCATATTTTTTAATGTTTTTAAAATTTTTTCAAATTTTCAAAACTATTTCGAAATCTTCAAAATCATTGAAAATTTCTTTAAATCTTTTTAAATCTTCTAAAATATTTTGAAATAGTTGAAACATTTGCGAAAATTTTGAAATATTCAAAACTATTTCGAAATCTTTGAAATATTTGTAAAACTATTAAAATCTTTGAAATCATTGCAATTTTTTTGAAATCTAAAATATTTTGAAATATTTGCGAAATTTGTCAAATATTCGAAACTATTTCGAAATCTTTGAAATATTTTAAAAACTGTTGAAATCTTTGAAATCAATGAAAATTTTCTGAAATTATATAAAATATTTTGAAATATTTTAAACATTTGCAAAATTTTTGAAATATTCAAAACTATTTCGAAATCTTTGAAATATCTTTAAAACTATAAAAATCTTTGAAATCATTGAAAATTTTTTGAAATCTCCTAAAATATTTTGAAATATTTTAAACATTTGCAAAATTTTTCAAATATTCAAAACTATTTCGAAATCTTTGAAATATTTCTAAAACTATTGACATTTTTGAAATTTTTCTGAAATCTTCTAAAATATTTTGAAATATTTGAAACATTTGCAAAAATTTTCAAATATTCAAAACTATTTCGAAATCTTTGAAATCTTTTGAAGTATTTATACAATATTTTGAAATCATTCAAATTTTCAACAAAAAAGTTGAATCTTTAATCCGAAAATACGAATTTTGAAAAAGAGCTGAATTTTCAACTAAAAAAGATGTTTTAGTTGATAAAGAAGAAAAATTATTCAAAATGTCGAATTTTAAAGCAAGAAGATTATTTTTCTACAAAAAAGGACAAATTTGTACACATTACATAAGTTTTTAACCAAATATTTGAATTTTTGAGCCAAAAAAAAAGAACTTTTTACACTAAATTCGAATTTTTAACTCAAAAAAATAAGCTTTCAGTACAAAAAATAATTTTCAATCAAAAATTGAAATTTACAGTTTAAAAAAATGATTTTTTAACCAAGTAGTTTCATTTTCAGCCAAAAATTCAGCTTTTCAACAAAATAAATATATTTTCAAGCAAAATTTTTATATATTTTTTTTAAGTTTTTCAATTTTAAAAATTTTATTTTTTCTTAAATATTTTTTATATTTCAAAATTTTTAACCAATTTTCTGCCAAAAAATATATTTTTAAAACGGAATTTTAACTTGCAACCAAATAGTTGAATTTCCAACTAAAAAATATCAATTTTCAAACACAAATGGAGTAGTTCAATTGTGAGTTAAAAAAAAAAAAATTTCAGCGAAAAAAAAGTTTCAACAATAGTTAAATTTCCAATTAAAGATTTAAAAACATTAAAAATTGCTCAAGTTAGATTATTTAAAATTGCAGTTGATAAATTTGGAATATTCCATTTTTTAATTAGGTATTTAACTTTGTACATTTCAAAATTTTTTCAAAGAGTATTTATTTTTAATGGTTTGCACTTGAAACGTGTACCTTATTTATCCACAAATAATTTATTTAAGTACTATAATTACTTTAATTATTATTCAATAATGGGTACAATATCAAAAATCGTATATTTAAAGAGAAAAGGGGAAGTTTTTTGAGAATAGGGGAAAAAGGGGAAACTGAGAAAAAAAGGGGAAGACTGCGCACCCTCTCTAAACCATACATATGAATCCTAAATTACTAAATTGCATCAATTTTAATAAAAATTGATGATCTCATTAAGAAAGTGCTTTCTAATGTAGATTAGAATCCACCGATAATTACCGATATTTATTAATATTTTCATCTGAATCTAAAGCTAGGAAATATTGATAAGAATCTTCCGATAATGACCGAATAATTATTTATTTTGCATTAAAACTTTTGTTTCAGGATCTGAACATAGGAAAGTGTCCAAGCCACCAATTCTCATGCGGACTATCTTCCAAAGCACCGAATCTCACTTGGACTATCTACGTAGTTGAAGAGCAACAAAAAGCAGGATTTTGAATTCGTACAGACCACAAAAAGCGCGTTGACAGCGCAGAGAAGATACTTGATGAGGCGAAGGCCCAGGTCGAGGTGTGTGACCGCCATCGTCTCCTGGACAAATTGACAGGCACTAGGTAAAAATTGACAGGCACTAGGTCGAAAAATTGACAAGTTTGAACACCAGCTTGAATAACTCTGACAATGGCGAACGTTATTAGAGTTTATCAGGTGTGCTTTCTTATCTCCACCGATAATGAAGACCGATAAGAAAACCACGAACTCTTGCAGGTAATTCGAATTGTGCAGAGAGTCTTTTGCTGATAGGAACTTGTCACGTTGCGCGCTGGCTTTACATTGATTCCCCTTCCTTTCTGGGACGTTCTTTAACCAACAATTAGCAGGCTTCAACTGCGCGAAAGACCTTTTCCGATTCTGATAAAGGTTTTAATTTGTCGAGGAATTTGGAAAAGAAAAATAAGTTTTTTATCAGTGGCAGGAAATCGTTACTTATTTTAAAAAGTAACTGATTAAAAAATTTGTTTGACAAAAATAAAAAAGAGGAAAGAAAAGTGAGAAGGCAACCAACCAAATTTCCTTCCTTCTTTTTTTATTGTTAAATATTATAAATATTTTCGTATTGTGCTTTGATAATAGTAAAAATAAAAAAGACGAAAGAAATAAAAAATTTCTCTTTTTTATTTTTGTCCAAAAAAGAATTCAAAAAAATTTTAATCAAATAGCAACATTTTGTGGCGGCTGCTCAAATTTAGTCGTTGGATTCTTGAATATTTTGTGAAAGATAACAATTTAAATGTTTATAAACAATTAGGAAATTTTTTATTTATTTTTGTTTTATTTTAAAATATTAATTTGCAGTTTTGAAGATTTAAAAATTTCTACAATGAATGCGGAAGATTTTTTTCATTTTCTAGGATTTTAAAACAGTTTAGGAAAACTTGGAAATATTTTAAAAGATTTTTTACCAGTTTTGAAAATATTCGAAAATAATTTATATCGAGAGAAGATTTCAAAAAATTGAAGACATAATGTAGATTTTTGACCATTTCTAAAAAGAAGCTTTTTAAGAATTGTGAAAAGTTTGAAGAGATTAAAAAAGTTTTCTTGAAAAATTTTAAATGATAGTTTATTTAGAAAAATGAATTTTAAGAGAAGATTAAAAAAATAATTGAAAACTTTAAGAAAAGTTTATAAATAGTTTAAAACTAAATATAAATTTTTCAAAGGTTACACGAGAATAAAAAAATCTGGAATATTTTAAGGCAATTTTTTTAATCTTACAGGATTTTAGGAAAAATTCGAATTGTTTGAAAGATATTTAGAAGATTATTAATTTTTAATTTAAAAATATTTCAAATTATTTAAAACAAAATGTAGATTTTTGACAGGTTAAAAGAAAATAATGTTTTTTTTAAAGATTCCTAGGATTACTCAAAATGATTTTGAACAATTATTTTTAATAGAATATTTAAAAAGATTTCAAAACATTTCGAAAATTGTCAAAAAGGAATCTGTAATATTTTAAGGCAATTTTTCAAGTTTTGCTGGACTTTTGAAAAATTTTAGAACAAAATTAACATCATTTTAAAAGACATTTAGAAGTTTTGGAAAGATTCGAAAATAATTCAAATTTTGAGAAGATTTAAAAAAATTGTAAACCAAATGTAGATTTTTAAAGATTTCGAAAAAGCTTTCCAAAAATTTTGAAAGCATTCAAGAGATGAAAATTTTTTCTTAATATTCTCGGGAAAATTTCAGATAATTTTTTATTTTGAAAAAGAATTAAAAAAAGAGCAGGAAGGAGATTTGGTTGGTTGCTTTCTCATTTTTCTTTCCTCTTTTGCAACTATTCTATTTTTGACTGAAATTTTATTTTTTTCTTAATTGAAAATTGTACTACTTGGTTAAAAGTTAAACTACTTTATTAAAAATTTATTTTCTTTCAAGATTCATATCGTTGGTTGAAATTTTAACTATTTTGTTAAAAAATACTTTTTTTCGATTAAAAAAACTCTTTGATTAGAAATTGATTTTTTTCATTAAAAATTCGTCTTTTTTGGTAGAAAAGTAAAATTTTTGATTGAAAATTTCCTCTTTTTTGCTAAAACTGCAACTTTTTGGTTGAAAATTAACATTTTCCGGTTAAAAATTCAATTTTTTTGTAAAAAAAATAGTCTTTTTGGCTCGAAATCTCAATAGTTTGTTTGAAATTTTTTTCTCTAATAATTGAAAAATCTTTCTTGTTAAAAATTCCGTTTTTTCTTTGTTGAAAAATCAACTGTTCGGTTGAAATTTTCTTTTTTAATAAAAATTTATCGTTTTTAGTTCAAAATTCAACTAATTATTTGGAAATTCATGTATTTGTTTGTGGGTTGAAAATTAAACATTTTGGTTAAAAATGCAACTATTTTGTTGAAAATTAATTTTTTTTTTTTATTATGAAAATTCAACTCTTTGGTTGAAATTTTAACTATTTTGTTGAAAATTTGTTCTTTGGAATTAAAATTGACCTTCTTTGATAAGAATTAAACTGACTTCCGAAAAATTTAACTATTTCTTTTTTAAAAAAACTCATTTAACACGGAATTATACTCGCTTTAATGATATCAACACAAAAAAATTATTGTATTTCAAAAACGTCATTAAATTGTTGTTAATTTTGAAAAAAAGGAGAAATTTTCAAATATTTTCGATTGTAGCGTCATAATGTTTGGTTTTGATAAAATAAATAATCACCAAAAAAATGGGGCTTTTGACTATAAAATTAAATTTTTGGGGGCGTATGAGAAATTTCAGAAATGTCTTTTTTGAGTTCCGCAAGATCTGGAATTTCTACAATTTTTTTTCAAAAGTATTTATTCACTGTAAACTATAAATATTTGGAAAAATGTATTTTATTCCTGGAAAACGTGGAAACGTTCTGAATTTTTTTTAAAGAAACGCTAGACACCCTGAAATTTCACAAAATTTGGGGAATTCCCCTTAAAGTCAGGGAATTTTCCCTAAGTATTGTATGGAAAAATTCACAAAAATTCGGAAATCCATCGAAAAGTCCGGGAATTTATTCAAAACATTAATTTTATTTAGATCATGTACCAGAAAGACAACGTGACGTCCATGTTTATATACCTACAAACTTAACATTTATTTTCATACCTTAGTCGAAATAATTAATTATTTTTATCCAGCATCGATATTTCTTGGAATTATTATTGTTTATTGAAATAATAATCTTTTCAGGCGTTTCAGCGAAAAATTGTCTGTCATAGTGCAATGCCATCGCACTAAATTTTAATTTTTTCAGAACAGAACATATTTTTGGTATACAAAATTTATTATTCTTATTCAGCGTCCCCATACTTTCAGTTAAAAGCTTTTTTACACGCATTTATAATCTCAATATTTCGAGAGTAAATTTTAATTTATATTCAAACTGCAGATATTATATTTTTTATCGCAATCCGCAGCCGATTCTATTCCAATTTCTGGTCAGTTTTACTTCAAAATATTCAACTGATTCATTTTTTATCGAAACTGGATAATGGTCTAGAGAATATTTTTGTGCTTTTACAAGAGCTGTACCTAAAGGTACAGCGTTTTATTTTTTTTTAAATAAATATTTGCAAGGGTAACATTCATTAGTTGGGGCTGAATGGTCTCATTGAACCGCCATTTTCTATGCTGTATTTAGTCCTCTAAATGCATTATTTATTTCTAAGATTATAAGTCTTGCTTATAATTATAAAAACGAACAATTCGATTCGACTGTTGAAGTCATTGATAAGCCAGTCGTATACTTGCTGGCCAAAACAATTAATCCGTACAAATAGTCTAATAACACTTCTGTGATGTCTGAGATCATAAGATGATAATTCATTTTGCATTCATAAAGTCTCACTCTAGGATGCATTAAGGTTTGATATACCTCCGGATGGTCCTGTGGAAGGACACCATCGATGTTGTTGAATACTGGTTCAGGTGGAACATTTTCTTTTGGAATCATTTTTCCAAATTATATTTGCTGTGCCTCGTGCTTATGCGCTAGAAGAATTTCCGCTTGTTTGTGGAATTACCGGCTAGTTTCCAAAGATCCTTGCAGAGAGGGCAAAAGATCTGTAAGGGATTCCTCAGGTGGGTAATTGTTGACGATGATTAATCTGATGGTTTCCTCCAGGAGAAGGATGTGATGACTCGATTTCTCCAGACAGCGTTGGAGGATCATCAGCGTAATAGTAGAGGGTTGAGGGTTCATCAATTCATTCAATTGGCCTGACTTCTTCCGGGGATCCAATCGGGACAGGGATTTTCCGACGATAATTGACGTCTCAAATTTCACTTCACAAATTACACATATTCCAATTTTGTGCACTTACACCGACGTGATACAATTTTAACTTTCACCAGAATTACGACAGATGATAAGACGACAGATGTTACAGATCAGACAGAGCCTTCGGCGGATAATACAAAATTCAAGTCTGCACTTGATCATTTCGGTAGGGTTTATATATGGCACTGATTCAATGCGAATCCTAAAGATCAATAAGGCCAGCAAATTCGTACCTCATTTCTAGATACATTGATTGGTCGCTATTTTGGGTTTTCCCTTTTAACTTTACGCGATGAGGGAGACTGGAAAACTCATAACTGATAAGGTGTTCAGGGTGAAGCCGCATGCGACATGTGCTATTCCTTGGTGGATGAATACAATGCGGATTTGTATTTTTTTATCAACAATTGTAATTTATAATTACCGTTACGTCGCAGGACGTAACACAACTGAGTACTGACTGCTGGTATAAATATTCATCTGAAATTCGTATGATTAGATACTCTTTACTTGATGTGACAAAAAGAAAGTGTTGTTCATTTTCTTTCTACATAATGTAAAAAAAATTTTACATAATAAGCAA
The DNA here is from genome assembly GCA_932178445.1 of Andricus quercusramuli. NCBI lineage: Eukaryota > Metazoa > Arthropoda > Insecta > Hymenoptera > Cynipidae > Andricus > Andricus quercusramuli. Next base: position 1,149 of record CAKNXH010079796.1, on the reverse strand, counting down.
ATCGTATAATTGCTGGCCAAAACAATTAATCCGTACAAATAGTCTAATAACACTTCTGTGATGTCTGAGATCATAAGATGATAATTCATTTTGCATTCATAAAGTCTCGCTCTAGGATGCATTAAGGTTTGATATACCTCCGGATGGTCCTGTGGAAGGACACCATCGATGTTGTTGAATACTGGTTCAGGTGGAACATTTTCTTTTGGAATCATTTTTCCAAATTATATTTGCTGTGCCTCGTGCTTATGCGCTAGAAGAATTTCCGCTTGTTTGTGGAATTACCGGCTAGTTTCCAAAGATCCTTGCAGAGAGGGCAAAAGATCTGTAAGGGATTCCTCAGGTGGGTAATTGTTGACGATGATTAATCTGATGATTTCCTCCAGGAGAAGGATTTGATGACTTGATTTCTCCAGAAAGCGTTGGAGGGTCATCAGCGTAATAGTAGAGGGTTGAGGGTTCATCAATTCATTCAATTGGCCTGACTTCTTCCGGGGATCCAATCGGGACAGGGATTTTCCGACGATAATTGACCTTTGGTTGGCAGTACAAAAGTTTGCTGTGTGATTTCGTGCATAGCTCCTTTCACAACTACTTTCCCAGCGAAAGTCTTTTAATGTGCACTGCTCTGATGAGATAACTGACTTCATTTTGGTTAACTGCTAAGTACTCGGAAGTAATTCAAAAATGAGTCCTTTCACGAACGTCAACACTGCGGACTTTATCCGGAAAGTTACTCGACGACGACCGGAAGTCTCAGCCAGAGGGACTTAGTAGAAGACTCGAACACGTTAACTATTTTAAATTGAAGTTTAAAGTGCACGACTTAATCAGAGTGTTTTTTTGGTCACAATGAGATAGAAGCTGAAACTTTATCAAAGTAATTTGTTATTCGTAGATCGTAGTCAACATTGTGACTGCCGGGAACGTAAGACGATTCACAGAAATGAATCTGGGGTTTATATAGTTCCGCGTCCTCATGCTAAAGATAGGATTTACAATTGTGAGCACGTTCCTTTAACTTTCTGAAATGGTACGTTCCTTTAACTTTCTGAAAAGGCACGTTCCTTTACCTGTCTGAAAAGGCACGTTCCTTTACCTGTCTGAAAAGGCACGTTCCTTTACCTTTCTGAAATTGCACGTTCATTA
>CAKNXH010079794.1:0-11302 GCA_932178445.1 Andricus quercusramuli | reverse complement strand
ATCTTTTTAAATATTCTCATAAAAATAATTTTTCAAACTCAAAAATTATTTAATATTTTCCCAGGAATCTTAAGAAGATTTTTTTTTCTCGTGTACCCTTTGAAAAATTTACATTTATTTTTAAACTATTGAAAATTTTAAAGAAAAGTTTTGAATTATTTTTGAGTTGTGTCAATACTTTTGGAATTTGTTCTAAAATTTTAAAATCTTGCAAAATAAAAAATTTTTCGAAATATTTTGAAGTGTTTTGAAATATTTGTTGAATCTTCTCTTTAAATTCATTTTTCAGAATAAATTATTATATAAAATTTTCGCAGAAATCATAAGAAAACTTTTTTAATCTCTTGAAACCTTCCAAAATTATTAAAAAGCTTCTTTCTCGAACCCTTTAAAAATCTACATTTAGTTTGAAATTTTTTGAAATCTTTTCAAGATTTAAATTATTTTGGAATCTTTCCAAAACATCTGAATATCTTTTAAAATGCTTTCTAATTTTTTTCTAAAATTTTTCAAAAGTTCTGCAAAATTAAAAAATTGCCTTCAAACATTACATATTCATTTTTTATAATTTTTTGAAGTCTTTTTAAATATTCTCTTAAAAAATTTGTTAAAAATTATTTTAAATATTCCTAGGAATCTTAAAAAAAATGTAAAAAAAAATCATTCGAAATGTTCTAAATATCTATTCCAAATTTTTGTGTGATAATTTTTTAAATCCTTTGAAATATTTTTAAATCTTTGTAGATATTTTCATAAAAAAAATTTTTCACACCAAAAAATTATTTAATATTTTCCCAGAAATCTCAAGAAAACTTTTTTAATCTCTTGAAACCTTTCAAAATTCTTAAAAAGCTTCTTTTTCGAAACCATGAAAAATCTGCATTTAGTTTGAATTTTTTTGAAATCTTCTCAAGACTTAAATTATTTTCGAATCTTTCGAAAACTTCTAAATATATTTTAAAATGCTTTTAATTTTTTTCTACAATTTTTCAAAAATCCTGAAAAATTAAAAAATTGACTTAAAATATTACATGTTTCTTTTTGACAATTTTTCAAATCCTTTGAAATTTTTCTTAATTTTTTTAAATATTATCATGAAAATATCTTTTGAAACTCGAAAATTATTTACAATTTTCCCAGGAATCTTAAGAAGATTTTTTTATTCTCGTTTAACCTTTGAAAAATGTACATTTATTTTTAAAATATTAAAAAAATTTTTTAAAAGTTTTAAATTATTTTTGAGTCTTCTCAAAACTTTTAGAATTTGTTCTAAAATTTTTTAATCTTGTGAAATTAAAAATTTTTCAAAATAAATTATTTAAAATTTTCCCAGAAATCTCAAGAAAATTGTTTAATCTCTTGAAACCTTTCAAAATTCTTAAAAATCTTCTTCTTCGAAACCTTTAAAAATCTACATTTAGTTTGAAATTTCTTGAAACCTTCCCAAGATTTAAATTATTTTTGAATGTTTCCAAAACTTCTAAATATCTTTTAAAATGCTTTTTAATTTTTTTTCTTAAATTTTCCAAAAGTCCTGCAAAATTAAAAAATTGCCTTAAAATATTACGTATTTCTTTTTGACAATTTTCGAAATCTTTTTTAAATTTTTTTAAATATTTTCTTGGAACTAATTTTTTTTTTAAATCATTTTAAATATTCCTAGGAATCTTAAAGAAAATGTAAAAAAAAAATCAATCATTTGAAATCCTTTGAAATATTTTTTTATCATTTTAAATATTCTCATAAAAATAATTTTTCAAACTCAAAAATTATTTAATGTTTTTCCAGGAATCTTAAGAAGATTTTTTTATTCTCGTGCAACCTTTAAAAATTTTTTATTTATTTTTAAACTATCGAAAATTAGAAAAAAAGTCTGAGTTCTACATTTTTAATTTTTTGTTTTAAAACAACAAAAAAATCAACAAAAAAGACAAAAATTTCATTACCAACAAAATTTTCTTCACAAAAAAATTTCTCATCACTCAACAAACTCCCGATATTTAGAGCGCGACCTGCTTTCGTTAATTATAGTCACGAGAAATAAACACATGTTTTTTTTCATATCTACTATTAACATCTTAAATACTATTCAGAAATAAACAAATTTTACAAAATTGTTTAAAAATTATTCCATTGAAATATGAATTAACGTAAGAATTATTAAAAAAAAATAATTGTGTCATTCGTTTATTCATTAATAAACAAATCAATAATTGTGTCATTTATTTATTTATTATTAATAAATAACGTAATTATTTCACTTTTTTTTGTTGGCAACAGCAGAATAACTTCATCTCTAAAAATATCTTATCAAATTCATGATTTAAAAATTGATGATCTCATCCAGACAATTTTTACTAATTTAGATAAGAATCTACTGATAATAACGGATATATTATTTTTTAATATAAAAATTTAGCTACTCATTTGAAAGTTAAATTAATTTGTTAACAAATATTTTGTTTAACATTTTTTAAATAATTTTTTTCAAACTGAAAATTGTACTATTTCTTGTTTGGCTTGTAAATAAGTTTTTTTTATTGAAAATTAATTTTTGAAAATTAAACTATTCTATTTTTTGTTGAAAATTTATATTTTTTTTGTTAAAAATTGTTGATTGAAAATTCAACTATTATGTGGGAAATTTCATTAAAAATTAAATAAATTTTCAACAAAATAGTAAGATCCTCAACAAAACAGATTAATTTTTAATCCGAAAAGACGAATTTGAAACCAAATAGTTCAAATTTTATCTTAAAAAATATTTTTCAGTCACAGAAGCAAAAAAAATCACCCAAATTATTATTTTGGGGGGATAAATAATTTTAAATACAAAATAAAAATCTCTACCAAACATTTCTTTTTTATGTTTATTTGTTGGAAATTTTTTGAAATGTTAATATTTGTTAAAATATTATCCTAAAATTGATTTTTCAAAATAAACTTTTGGAAATTTCAAATCAAATTTTGCAATTTTGCTAATGGAAATATTTTGCTTGAAAATCGTTCCCATTCTTTTTCGAAATTTTAGAAAATAATTTAAAATCTTTTGAAATCTTTGTCAATTTTCTCTTAAAATTTATTTTCAAAATAATAAATCAGTTTAAATTTTCCAGGAATTTCAATAAAGTTTTTTTATTCTCTTGAAAGCACTTAAAATTCTCAAAAAGTTTCGAAATTCGTCTTGAAATCTTCAAAAAATGTTGTCATATTTTTTAATGTTTTTAAAATTTTTTCAAATTTTCAAAACTATTTCGAAATCTTCAAAATCATTGAAAATTTCTTTAAATCTTTTTAAATCTTCTAAAATATTTTGAAATAGTTGAAACATTTGCGAAAATTTTGAAATATTCAAAACTATTTCGAAATCTTTGAAATATTTGTAAAACTATTAAAATCTTTGAAATCATTGCAATTTTTTTGAAATCTAAAATATTTTGAAATATTTGCGAAATTTGTCAAATATTCGAAACTATTTCGAAATCTTTGAAATATTTTAAAAACTGTTGAAATCTTTGAAATCAATGAAAATTTTCTGAAATTATATAAAATATTTTGAAATATTTTAAACATTTGCAAAATTTTTGAAATATTCAAAACTATTTCGAAATCTTTGAAATATCTTTAAAACTATAAAAATCTTTGAAATCATTGAAAATTTTTTGAAATCTCCTAAAATATTTTGAAATATTTTAAACATTTGCAAAATTTTTCAAATATTCAAAACTATTTCGAAATCTTTGAAATATTTCTAAAACTATTGACATTTTTGAAATTTTTCTGAAATCTTCTAAAATATTTTGAAATATTTGAAACATTTGCAAAAATTTTCAAATATTCAAAACTATTTCGAAATCTTTGAAATCTTTTGAAGTATTTATACAATATTTTGAAATCATTCAAATTTTCAACAAAAAAGTTGAATCTTTAATCCGAAAATACGAATTTTGAAAAAGAGCTGAATTTTCAACTAAAAAAGATGTTTTAGTTGATAAAGAAGAAAAATTATTCAAAATGTCGAATTTTAAAGCAAGAAGATTATTTTTCTACAAAAAAGGACAAATTTGTACACATTACATAAGTTTTTAACCAAATATTTGAATTTTTGAGCCAAAAAAAAAGAACTTTTTACACTAAATTCGAATTTTTAACTCAAAAAAATAAGCTTTCAGTACAAAAAATAATTTTCAATCAAAAATTGAAATTTACAGTTTAAAAAAATGATTTTTTAACCAAGTAGTTTCATTTTCAGCCAAAAATTCAGCTTTTCAACAAAATAAATATATTTTCAAGCAAAATTTTTATATATTTTTTTTAAGTTTTTCAATTTTAAAAATTTTATTTTTTCTTAAATATTTTTTATATTTCAAAATTTTTAACCAATTTTCTGCCAAAAAATATATTTTTAAAACGGAATTTTAACTTGCAACCAAATAGTTGAATTTCCAACTAAAAAATATCAATTTTCAAACACAAATGGAGTAGTTCAATTGTGAGTTAAAAAAAAAAAAATTTCAGCGAAAAAAAAGTTTCAACAATAGTTAAATTTCCAATTAAAGATTTAAAAACATTAAAAATTGCTCAAGTTAGATTATTTAAAATTGCAGTTGATAAATTTGGAATATTCCATTTTTTAATTAGGTATTTAACTTTGTACATTTCAAAATTTTTTCAAAGAGTATTTATTTTTAATGGTTTGCACTTGAAACGTGTACCTTATTTATCCACAAATAATTTATTTAAGTACTATAATTACTTTAATTATTATTCAATAATGGGTACAATATCAAAAATCGTATATTTAAAGAGAAAAGGGGAAGTTTTTTGAGAATAGGGGAAAAAGGGGAAACTGAGAAAAAAAGGGGAAGACTGCGCACCCTCTCTAAACCATACATATGAATCCTAAATTACTAAATTGAATCAATTTTAATAAAAATTGATGATCTCATTAAGAAAGTGCTTTCTAATGTAGATTAGAATCCACCGATAATTACCGATATTTATTAATATTTTCATCTGAATCTAAAGCTAGGAAATATTGATAAGAATCTTCTGATAAAGACCGAATAATTATTTATTTTGCATTAAAACTTTTGTTTCAGGATCTGAACATAGGAAATTGTTCAAGCCACCAAATCTCATGCGGACTATCTTCCAAAGCACCGAATCTCACTTGGACTATCTACGTAGTTGAAGAGCAAAAAAAGCAGGATTTTGAATTCGTACAGACCACAAAAAGCGCGTTGACAGCGCAGAGAAGATACTTGATGAGGCGAAGGCCCAGGTCGAGGTGTGTGACCGCCATCGTCTCCTGGACAAATTGACAGGCACTAGGTAAAAATTGACAGGCACTAGGTCGAAAAATTGACAAGTTTGAACACCAGCTTGAATAACTCTGACAATGGCGAACGTTATTAGAGTTTATCAGGTGTGCTTTCTTATCTCCACCGATAATGAAGACCGATAAGAAAACCACGAACTCTTGCAGGTAATTCGAATTGTGCAGAGAGTCTTTTGCTGATAGGAACTTGTCACGTTGCGCGCTGGCTTTACATTCATTCCCCTTCCTTTCTGGGACGTTCTTTAACCAACAATTAGCAGGCTTCAACTGCGCGAAAGACCTTTTCCGATTCTGATAAAGGTTTTAATTTGTCGAGGAATTTGGAATAGAAAAATAAGGTTTTTAGCAGTGGCAGGAAATCGTTACTTATTTTAAAAAGTAACTGATTACAAAATTTTTTTGACAAAAATAAAAAAGAGGAAAGAAAAGTGAGAAGGCAACCAACCAAATTTCCTTCCTTCTTTTTTTATTGTTAAATATTATAAATATTTTCGTATTGTGCTTTGATAATAGTAAAAATAAAAAAGACGAAAGAAATAAAAAATTTCTCTTTTTTATTTTTGTCCAAAAAAGAATTCAAAAAAATTTTAATCAAATAGGAACATTTTATGGCGGCTGCTCAAATTTAGTCGTTGGATTCTTGAATATTTTGTGAAAGATAACAATTTAAATGTTTATAAACAATTAGGAAATTTTTTATTTATTTTTGTTTTATTTAAAAATATTAATTTGCAGTTTTGAAGATTTAAAAATTTCTACAATGAATGCGGAAGATTTTTTTCATTTTCTAGGATTTTAAAACAGTTTAGGAAAACTTGGAAATATTTTAAAAGATTTTTTACCAGTTTTGAAAATATTCGAAAATAATTTATATCGAGAGAAGATTTCAAAAAATTGAAGACATAATGTAGATTTTTGACCATTTCTAAAAAGAAGCTTTTTAAGAATTGTGAAAAGTTTGAAGAGATTAAAAAAGTTTTCTTGAAAAATTTTAAATGATAGTTTATTTAGAAAAATGAATTTTAAGAGAAGATTAAAAAAATAATTGAAAACTTTAAGAAAAGTTTATAAATAGTTTAAAACTAAATATAAATTTTTCAAAGGTTACACGAGAATAAAAAAATCTGGAATATTTTAAGGCAATTTTTTTAATCTTACAGGATTTTAGGAAAAATTCGAATTGTTTGAAAGATATTTAGAAGATTATTAATTTTTAATTTAAAAATATTTCAAATTATTTAAAACAAAATGTAGATTTTTGACAGGTTAAAAGAAAATAATGTTTTTTTTAAAGATTCCTAGGATTACTCAAAATGATTTTGAACAATTATTTTTAATAGAATATTTAAAAAGATTTCAAAACATTTCGAAAATTGTCAAAAAGGAATCTGTAATATTTTAAGGCAATTTTTCAAGTTTTGCTGGACTTTTGAAAAATTTTAGAACAAAATTAACATCATTTTAAAAGACATTTAGAAGTTTTGGAAAGATTCGAAAATAATTCAAATTTTGAGAAGATTTAAAAAAATTGTAAACCAAATGTAGATTTTTAAAGATTTCGAAAAAGCTTTCCAAAAATTTTGAAAGCATTCAAGAGATGAAAATTTTTTCTTAATATTCTCGGGAAAATTTCAGATAATTTTTTATTTTGAAAAAGAATTAAAAAAAGAGCAGGAAGGAGATTTGGTTGGTTGCTTTCTCATTTTTCTTTCCTCTTTTGCAACTATTCTATTTTTGACTGAAATTTTATTTTTTTCTTAATTGAAAATTGTACTACTTGGTTAAAAGTTAAACTACTTTATTAAAAATTTATTTTCTTTCAAGATTCATATCGTTGGTTGAAATTTTAACTATTTTGTTAAAAAATACTTTTTTTCGATTAAAAAAACTCTTTGATTAGAAATTGATTTTTTTCATTAAAAATTCGTCTTTTTTGGTAGAAAAGTAAAATTTTTGATTGAAAATTTCCTCTTTTTTGCTAAAACTGCAACTTTTTGGTTGAAAATTAACATTTTCCGGTTAAAAATTCAAATTTTTTGTATAAAAAATATTCTTTTTGGCTCGAAATCTCAATAGTTTGTTTGAAATTTTTTTCTCTAATAATTGAAAAATCTTTCTTGTTAAAAATTCCGTTTTTTCTTTGTTGAAAAATCAACTGTTCGGTTGAAATTTTCTTTTTTAATAAAAATTTATCGTTTTTAGTTCAAAATTCAACTAATTATTTGGAAATTCATGTATTTGTTTGTGGGTTGAAAATTAAACATTTTGGTTAAAAATGAAACTATTTTGTTGAAAATTAAATTTTTTTTTGTTGAAAATTCAACTCTTTGGTTGAAATTTTAACTATTTTGTTGAAAATTTGTTCTTTGGAATTAAAATTGACATTCTTTGATAAGAATTAAACTGACTTCCGAAAAATTTAACTATTTCTTTTTTAAAAAAACTCATTTAACACGGAATTATACTCGCTTTAATGATATCAACACAAAAAAATTATTGTATTTCAAAAACGTCATTAAATTGTTGTTAATTTTGAAAAAAAGGAGAAATTTTCAAATATTTTCGATTGTAGCGTCATAATGTTTGGTTTTGATAAAATAAATAATCACCAAAAAAATGGGGCTTTTGACTATAAAATTAAATTTTTGGGGGCGTATGAGAAATTTCAGAAATGTCTTTTTTGAGTTCCGCAAGATCTGGAATTTCTATTATTTTTTGTTCAAAAGTATTTATTCACTGTAAAATATAAATATCTGAAAAATGTATTTTATTCCTGGAAAACGTGGAAACGTTCTGAATTTTTTTTAAAGAAACGCTAGACACCCTGAAATTTCACAAAATTTGGGGAATTCCCCTTAAAGTCAGGGAATTTTCCCTAAGTATTGTATGGAAAAATTCACAAAAATTCGGAAATCCATCGAAAAGTCCGGGAATTTATTCAAAACATTAATTTTATTTAGATCATGTACCAGAAAGACAACGTGACGTCCATGTTTATATACCTACAAACTTAACATTTATTTTCATACCTTAGTCGAAATAATTAATTATTTTTATCCAGCATCGATATTTCTTGGAATTATTATTGTTTATTGAAATAATAATCTTTTCAGGCGTTTCAGCGAAAAATTGTCTGTCATAGTGCAATGCCATCGCACTAAATTTTAATTTTTTCAGAACAGAACATATTTTTGGTATACAAAATTTATTATTCTTATTCAGCGTCCCCATACTTTCAGATAAAACCTTTCTTACACGCATTTATAATCTCAATATTTCGAGAGTAAATTTTAATTTATATTCAAACTGCAGATATTATATTTTTTATCGCAATCCGCAGCCGATTCTGTTCCAATTTGTGGTCAGTTTTACTTCAAAATATTCAACTGATTCATTTTTTATCGAAACTGGATAATGGTCTAGAGAATATTTTTGTGCTTTTACAAGAGCTGTACCTAAAGGTACAGCGTTTTATTTTTTTTTAAATAAATATTTGCAAGGGTAACATTCATTAGTTGGGGCTGAATGGTCTCATTGAACCGCCATTTTCTATACTGTATTTAGTCCTCTAAATGCATTATTTATTTCTAAGATTATAAGTCTTGCTTATAATTATAAAAACGAACAATTCGATTCGACTGTTGAAGTCATTGATAAGCCAGTCGTATACTTGCTGGCCAAAACAATTAATCCGTACAAATAGTCTAATAACACTTCTGTGATGTCTGAGATCATAAGATGATAATTCATTTTGCATTCATAAAGTCTCACTCTAGGATGCATTAAGGTTTGATATGCCTCCGGATGGTCCTGTGGAAGGACACCATCGATGTTGTTGAATACTGGTTCAGGTGGAACATTTTCTTTTGGAATCATTTTTCCAAATTATATTTGCTGTGCCTCGTGCTTATGCGCTAGAAGAATTTCCGCTTGTTTGTGGAATTACCGGCTAGTTTCCAAAGATCCTTGCAGAGAGGGCAAAAGATCTGTAAGGGATTCCTCAGGTGGGTAATTGTTGACGATGATTAATCTGATGGTTTCCTCCAGGAGAAGGATGTGATGACTCGATTTCTCCAGACAGCGTTGGAGGATCATCAGCGTAATAGTAGAGGGTTGAGGGTTCATCAATTCATTCAATTGGCCTGACTTCTTCCGGGGATCCAATCGGGACAGGGATTTTCCGACGATAATTGACGTCTCAAATTTCACTTCACAAATTACACATATTCCAATTTTGTGCACTTACACCGACGTGATACAATTTTAACTTTCACCAGAATTACGACAGATGATAAGACGACAGATGTTACAGATCAGACAGAGCCTTCGGCGGATAATACAAAATTCAAGTCTGCACTTGATCATTTCGGTAGGGTTTATATATGGCACTGATTCAATGCGAATCCTAAAGATCAATAAGGCCAGCAAATTCGTACCTCATTTCTAGATACATTGATTGGTCGCTATTTTGGGTTTTCCCTTTTAACTTTACGCGATGAGGGAGACTGGAAAACTCATAACTGATAAGGTGTTCAGGGTGAAGCCGCATGCGACATGTGCTATTCCTTGGTGGATGAATACAATGCGGATTTGTATTTTTTTATCAACAATTGTAATTTATAATTACCGTTACGTCGCAGGACGTAACACAACTGAGTACTGACTGCTGGTATAAATATTCATCTGAAATTCGTATGATTAGATACTCTTTACTTGATGTGACAAAAAGAAAGTGTTGTTCATTTTCTTTCTACATAATGTAAAAAAAATTTTACATAATAAGCAAATCGTATAATTGCTGGCCAAAACAATTAATCCGTACAAATAGTCTAATAACACTTCTGTGATGTCTGAGATCATAAGATGATAATTCATTTTGCATTCATAAAGTCTCGCTCTAGGATGCATTAAGGTTTGATATACCTCCGGATGGTCCTGTGGAAGGACACCATCGATGTTGTTGAATACTGGTTCAGGTGGAACATTTTCTTTTGGAATCATTTTTCCAAATTATATTTGCTGTGCCTCGTGCTTATGCGCTAGAAGAATTTCCGCTTGTTTGTGGAATTACCGGCTAGTTTCCAAAGATCCTTGCAGAGAGGGCAAAAGATCTGTAAGGGATTCCTCAGGTGGGTAATTGTTGACGATGATTAATCTGATGATTTCCTCCAGGAGAAGGATTTGATGACTTGATTTCTCCAGACAGCGTTGGAGGGTCATCAGCGTAATAGTAGAGGGTTGAGGGTTCATCAATTCATTCAATTGGCCTGACTTCTTCCGGGGATCCAATCGGGACAGGGATTTTCCGACGATAATTGACCTTTGGTTGGCAGTACAAAAGTTTGCTGTGTGATTTCGTGCATAGCTCCTTTCACAACTACTTTCCCAGCGAAAGTCTTTTAATGTGCACTGCTCTGATGAGATAACTGACTTCATTTTGGTTAACTGCTAAGTACTCGGAAGTAATTCAAAAATGAGTCCTTTCACGAACGTCAACACTGCGGACTTTATCCGGAAAGTTACTCGACGACGACCGGAAGTCTCAGCCAGAGGGACTTAGTAGAAGACTCGAACACGTTAACTATTTTAAATTGAAGTTTAAAGTGCACGACTCAATCAGAGTGTTTTTTTGGTCACAATGAGATAGAAGCTGAAACTTTATCAAAGTAATTTGTTATTCGTAGATCGTAGTCAACATTGTGACTGCCGGGAACGTAAGACGATTCACAGAAATGAATCTGGGGTTTATATAGTTCCGCGTCCTCATGCTAAAGATAGGATTTACAATTGTGAGCACGTTCCTTTAACTTTCTGAAATGGTACGTTCCTTTAACTTTCTGAAAAGGCACGTTCCTTTACCTGTCTGAAAAGGCACGTTCCTTTACCTGTCTGAAAAGGCACGTTCCTTTACCTTTCTGAAAAGGCACGTTCCTTTACCTTTCTGAAATTGCACGTTCATTA
>CAKNXH010079791.1:0-13033 GCA_932178445.1 Andricus quercusramuli | reverse complement strand
TTCTGCGGAGTTTATGTTGACAAAAGACACCGTTATTCTGCGGAATTGCATAAGGAGAGTTCCACGGAGAGAGACAGAGGGCAGCTAAGCAGATCAATACAGCAGCCAAGCAGAGGTCTAGGGCGTTGATAAGAGAAGATTACGTGAATTTAAATACAAGTAAGAAAACATAAAATGGTTGGTATACTCACTGCCATTCTCAATAAACTGAGAAACTCCTTTTTTGTCCCAGTGACGTTCGCATACATGCGCACTCCGCCGACGGGCCGACATGAAACTTTACGCCCGCTACATATTACTTTACGCCCGCTACATATAATTTTACGCCCGCTACATATAACTTTACGCTCGCTACATATTACTTTACGCCCGCTACATATTACTTTACGCCCGCTACATATAACTTTATTGAACCACTTTGTTAACAATTCATTTGTTATAGGGTTGATCTCTTTGATTGAAAATTTTAATATTTTGCTGAAAATTCTTTTTTTCATTTAAAATTAATTTGTTAACCTACAAATGTAACTTTTCCATTTTTTTTTCTGCTGAAAATTAATCTTTTTTTTAAGTAAAAAATTGGTCTTTATTGGTAGAACACTAATCCTGTTGGTGGACATTTTCCCTCTTTTGATTGAAAGTGCAATTTTTTTGGTTAAAAATGAACTTTTTTGTTGAAAATTAATATTTTCTGGTTGAAAATGCTGTCTTTTGGATTGAATGTTCAACAATTTCTTTGATATTTTTTCCTCTCTTGGCTGAAAAATCTTTAGTTATTGAAAATTCGTCTTTTTGATTTGAAAATTAGTCTCTTTGGTAGAAAATTAATAATTTCGGATTGAAAATTCAACTTTTTTGTAGAATTTTTTTTTTTATTAAAAATTGACCTACTTTATTAAACTTTCATTCTTTGGTTGCAGAATTGCAGATTCATAATTTTAGTTGAAAATTCATTTCTGGTTCAAAATTCAGCTATTTAGTTGAAATTTTTTTTACTGAAAATTAATAATTTTTAGTTAAAAATTAAATTATTTTTCTGTAAATTGGTGTATTTTGTTGAAAATTTGTCTTTTTTGGTAGAAAATTAATTTTCTTTGTTGAAAATTCGTCGTTTTGGTTAAGGGTTCATCTCTTTTTTATTAAAAAATGTATTCTCTTTATTAAAAATTCAATTACTTGGTTGGAATCTAAAAAAAACTTTAATAAAAAATCATCTTATTGGCTGAAAATTGAACTTTTTTTTTGAAAAAACTTTATTTTTGTATGAAAATTAATTTTATGAATTGAAAATTCAACTATTAAATTTTTCATTAGAAAATCACCTTTTTTGGTTTAAAATCCAACCTTTTGGTTGAACGTAGAACTGCTTTTTTTAAAACTCATTTTATTTGTTGAAAATGAAACTATTCTGTCAAAGATGATTTTTTTTGCATTAAAATTATTTTTTTAAAAGTGAAACTATTTGGTTAAAGGTTAAAAATTTAACTATTTTATTGAAAATTCATTTTTTGTTGTTGTAAATACATCTCTTTTTTATTAAAAAATTTATTCTCTTTATTAAAAATTCAATTACTTGGTTGGAATCTAAAAAAACTTTAATAAAAAATCATCTTATCGGCTGAAAATGTAACTATTTGTTTGAAAAAACTTTGAAAATTGATTGTTTTTAGTCGAAAATTCAACTATTAAATTTTTCATTAAAAATTCACCTGTCTTGGTTTAAAATTCAACCGCATGGTTGAACGTAGAACTATTTTGTTAACAACTCATTTTATTTGTTAAAAATTAAACTATTCTGTCAAAAATGATTTTTTTTGTATTAAAATTATTTTTGTTTTGCTGAAAATTTCACTTTTCCAGTTTTGGTTGAAAATTCATCTTTTTTAGTAAATTTATCTTCTTTGGTAGAAATTAAAAATCTTCCTAATTGAAAATTCAACTACTTCATTGAAAATTGAAGTAATTTTCTTCAAATTTATTTTATTGGTTGAAGACTTATCTATTTTCTTGAAAATCCTTTTTTTTTATACGAAAAAAATTTAACTATTCCATTTTCGGATGGAAATTTATCGTCTTTAGTAGAAAATTCAACTATTCGGTTGAAAATCTATGTTATTATCTTTTTGCAAATTGGTTTATTTTGTTAAAAAATTGTAATTTTTTGGTAGAAAATTAATTTTCTTTGTTGAAAATTCGTCGTTTTGGTTAAGAATTCATCTTTGTAGGTTAAAAGTTAAACTATTTGTTTGAAAATTTAACAATTTTGTACAATTTTTTTAAAATTCTACTCTTTGGTTGAAAATTTAACTATTTTATTGAAATTTCGTTTTTCGTTGTTGTTGTTGAAATACCAAATTTTTAATTTTTCGTTGAGAATTCGTCTTTTTGTTGAAAATTTCAAATTTCGTGTTGAAAATTCAACTGTGTTTAGTTGAAGTTTAATCTTTTCTATTTAAAATTCGATTATTTAGTTGAAAATTCATCTTTGTAGGTTGCAAGCTCAACAATTTGGTCAACAAATCATCTTATTTGTTGACAAATATTGTCGAAAATTGTGCGCATGCGCCTCATCCGACCCATGTATCGCTGCATGATCCGTTGCATTTAAAAACTACAACATTATGTATTTAGCGTTACCCTATACATTTCGGAAATAAACTTCCAATACATTTAGTGGAAGTTTTATGCCGAAATTTTTAACAGTGTACTGACCTCGAAATTAAAACTAGCATTTGAAAATTATAGATAGGTCAGGACATTACGAGTGACACGGACTCAGGCTCGACATATGTGATGGAAAGGATCAATAACCCGTTTATACGGCAGAACATATGTCCCGAGCATCCTCCCCTACACTGTTAGAAATGTTTGCATTTTTAGTATACACGGGCAAATTAAATTTCTTATACGTTCACTAAATTCATTACACTTTGTAATTTCAGTATACTTACGTATACTGAATTTCTTTTATGAAGTTATATGTATACTAGGTTTATTAATTGTACAGTAAGTTTCTTTCACGCATATGAATTTTACAGTTACTGTGTACTAAAATTCATATACGTGTTTGATATATTGAGCTGCGCAAGCGCGTTCCGATTTACGCGAGTCGGGCAACGTGACCGGTGGCAGATTCGATGCCGCTGCATTTGTTTGAGTTCTCTATAATGCTACAAGGTTCATCTTCTTTCTGCGAGGATCTGGGCAGTATTCTCTTTGAAAGTCAATTTATCAACCTATGTGTAGCTTAACGATATGATTATTTGAAAATTAAAACTTTGTTCTTCGATTTCATGTTTCATCTGATCATGTTTACAGGCGATAAAGATGGAACCCACGCGAAACGGGACGCGTATACTAAATTTAGTATATGCATATACTGAATTCCGTATACATGTATACTGAATTTAGTATACGCGTATACTAAATTTCATGTACGTGCATACTAAATTCATTATATGCATATACTAAATTTACTGTACGCTGCTATACTAAATTTAATTTCATGTTGTGCATTCTTGCTTCCATTACATGTATACTAAATCTAGTGCAGATTTTTTTAACAGTGTAATAGAATGCAATTCCCACCAATAATGGCCACGAGATACGGTATATATCGAGATATATATATATATATATATATATATTATTAAACATAAGGCTCACGATAACTAAAATACACGGTATGGAATCTAGGATGAGTGAAGTAATAACAAATATAAATGTCTTATCCAGAGAAAATGACAGTAGAGTCCTAAAAATACAGAAAATATTAAGCGCTTTAGGTGACTCTACAACAGCTGGTGCGCACCACACCCTTTCATAGACATAGAGTTAGAAATTTCTGTAGGAATTTTCCGAGACGTGTCACTAAAGCTTTATGCAGAAACCGTTTCTCAATTTTTCTAAACTGTAACAGAAATTTCAGCAACGGCAACTGCATATAACGCTTCAGTCACATGTTTTCAAAAATTATGTTACAGTTTAGGAATTTTCTCAATTACTGTAACTGAAAATTTCAAGATGTCGAAAAAATTTTCCGGTTTATTAATTTTAATATAAAATATGTAGTCTTTATTTGTCCTGAGAATATAAATAGTAAGAAAATATGAGTGAAGTTGATACAAACGACTTCTCATGTATTTATGTTATAATAGAGTCTACACTCATTGCATCGAATGTATGATCAAAGCCCATCTATTATGATGAGTAGATTTTTAACATTTGATTCATTGAGTATATTATATAATAGTAGATTATTATGTGCGCGCGCAAACTGTTTTTTTAAATTTCTTTAATTTAATTAAATTTATGCTGAAATCATTAAAACATTAATACCTATAATTTTGAAGGTTACATTCCAATCCGATACTCAGTTCACGCAATATAAAAATCATTAAACATGTATTTGCAATGGAATGTTCAAATAATTATATATATATATATATATATATATATATATATATATATATATATATGTGTGTATATATAGTTATGTTCTTTAATTTTGACTTCCCTTTCTGAAAATATGATTGATTGATAAACTTTCACACTAATTAATAATTTATCAATATAATATTTATTAATAAGCTTTTCAAATAATTCCAGAAATTTTAAGTTTTAATATAATCAATTAATAATAATTTGTATAATGATCATAAAAAGGCAATAATAAAATAATTTTCAACATTATTTCCATTGAAATATTCAAATAATTTTCAATTTATATATTTTCTGAATTTTAAAATTGCATGTTTGACAATTTGAATCATTGATAACCTTTTATACTGATTTCAGAAAAAAATTAGAACATATGGCCATATAATTTTGAAAATTGAATTCAGATAATCATTTCACAATATAGCAAACATTAAAAAAACTATATACTTGTAATGAAGGTATTTTGAATAAAAAATCAACTTTTATTATATAAATCATAGCCCATATTCAATTACGTAACGTCAAAATAAATGATCAATTTATGTTACTTAATGGAGAAAAATTGAAACTTAATCTTTATGTAATTTAATATTGTGAAAAAAATAAATCAGCTAATAATTGATTAATCAGTTCACAAAATAAGAACCATTCAACTATAATTTTCATTAAAACATTCAACCAATTTTCACAGTATATGTATTTTTTTCATTTGAAAATGCATTTCTATACATTCAATTTATTATAGACCTTTAAAGCTAATTCCAGAAAAAATCCAGATATATGTACATATTGAATAATCATTTCACAACATAAAAAGCAATAAACAGTTAGTTCAATTGAAATATTCGAATAATTTTTACTTTATATTTTCCTGCAAAATGTAATTAATATTAACTTTTCAAACTAATTTCATAGAAAAGTAGAATATATGTACATATAATATTGGAAGCAGAATTCAGATACTTATTTCATAACATCACAAAAATTAAAAATAAAAAGCATTAAACTATAACTTTCATCGAAACATTCAAACGATTTTTACTTTTCATTATTGCAAATTTTTACCTTCATTTCTAAAAATTTCATTTATCCATAAACTTTTATACTAATTTCAGAAAAAAATAAAACATATTTACATATATTTTTGAAAATTAAATACAGATACTCATTTTGCAAAATCAGGCAAATTTGAAAAGTTATGTAATTACAATAAGGCGTATTTTAAATATCAATCAATTTTTATTATCAAAATTAATATAGCAATTAATATTCATTGAAACATACAAATAATTTTTACTTTTTTATTTTATTTTAACGTCCATCTACGAAAATTTGATTTATTATTCACCTTTTAAAGTAATTCCGGGAATTTTAAGTTTTTATAGGATAAGTTAATAATTAATTAATCAGCTCACAAAATTAAAAGCATCAAACAATTATATTTTCATTGAAACATTGAAATAATTCTTACTCTATATATTTTTTTCAAACTTGAAATTTCATTTCTGAAAATTTGAATGATTAATAACTTTTCATAGTAATTTTCAAAAAAAGCAAAACATAATATTTATATATAATTTTGAAAATTGAATTCTGATGCTCATTCAAGCATTAATCTATCATTTTTATTCCAACATTGAAATCATTTCTACTTTACATTTTTAAAAATTTTCACCTAATTTATGAAAATATGATTTATTAGTAACCTTTTATAGTAATTTGAGAAAAAATAAAAACATGTTCACATATAATTTTGAAAATTGAATTGAGATAATCATTTCACAACATCACAAACATTGCCAGAAATTACATAATTTAATAAAATAATAAATAAAAATAAAATAAAAATAAACTTCAATCATTATGTAATTATATATTATGAACAAAATTAATCAGTTAATACCTAATATAATACTTAATATAATAATTTTTTAAACTAATTTCATAGAAAAGTAAAATATATGTACATATAATATGGATAGCATAATTGAGGTACTTATTTCACAACATCACAAAAATTTACAAAATTATACAATTGAAATAGAGGTATTTTGGATTTTTTCTTATTTAGAATTAATTTTTTTGTCGAAAATTTATCTTTTTTGATATAAATTTAAGCTTCTTAGTTAAAAATAATTTTATTTCGTTGAAAATTGACTTTAATTTTATTGAGAATTAATTTTTTTACTGAAAATTTAACTATTCTATTTTTAGTTGAAAATGTATCCTTTATCGGTGAAAATTCAGCGATTTGTTGAAAATATTTTTAGTTGAAAATTTAACTGTTTTTTGTTGAAAATTTGCTTATTTTTTGGTTAAAAATTTATTTTACTAACTGAAAATTATCCTACTTTATTTTTGGTATAGATAATTGATCTTTTTTGTTTAAAATTCGCGTAATTAGATAAAAATTAATTTTTTTTTTAGTTGAAGATTCATAATTTTAGTTGAAAATTAACTTCAGCTATTCCATTTTTTATAGAAAATTTAACTATTCTGTTTTTTGTTAAGAATTCATTTCTTTAACGGAAAAAAATATTTATTCAAAAATTCGTTGTTTTGTTGATAGAAAATTCATCTTTTTGATTGAAAACTCCCCTATTTGTCAAAATTTCATATTTTTGGTTGAAAATTCATCACTGTGATTAAAAATTAATTTTTTTTTAAACTGAAAATGTAACTGTTTCATTTCTTGTCGAAAATTTATCTTTTTTGATATAAATTTAATCTTCTTGGTTAAAAATAATTTTATTTCGTTGAAAATTTACTCAAATTTTATTGAGAATTAATTTTTTTACTGAAAATTAAACTATTCTATTTTTATTTGAAAATGTATCCGTTTTCGGTGCAAATTTAACTAATTGTTGAAATCTGTAATTTTTGGAAAAAGAGTACAATCATTAATTGAAATCTCATGTTTTTGGTTAAAAATGAATTTCTTTGGATGAAAATTCAACTGTTTTTTTTTAATGAAAATTCGTTCATTTTTTGGTTGAAAATTCGTTGTACTAACTGGAAGTTATCCTGCTTTATTTTTGGTAGAAAATTGATCTTTTTAGCTTAAAATTCATGTATTTGGTTAAAAATTGAATTTTTTCAGTTGAAGATTCGTCATTTTAGTTGAAAATTAAATTTAACTATTCCATTTTTTGTGGAAAATTTACCTATTTTGATAAAAAAGTAACCCTTTTTGTTAAAAAATTATTTGTTTAATAGAAAATTTAACTATTCTGTTTTTTGTTAAGAATTCATTTCTTTAATGAAATTGTTCAATTATACATAATAAATTTCCAACTAAATATCAGAAGTTCTAACTAAAAAAGGCAAATTTTCTACTAAAAGAAAACGAATTTTCAACAAAATTGTTAGATTTTCAACTAAAAAAATTAATTTTCAACAAAAAATGGAATAGATCAATTTTCTGGTAAAAAAATCAATTTTTAAACAAAAACAAAAAAATTTTCAATAGAATAGTTACATTTTCAGCCATAGAGATCAATTTTCAATTAAAGTAATGAATCTTTCATGAAAGAATTACGTTTCAAAAAAGTAAGATAACTTTGAACCAAAAAAAAAAGATTTTAATATCAAATTAAAAACAGTTGAATTCAAACAAAAAAGACGAATTTTAAATAAAATACTTAATTTTTAAGTTCTAAAATTAATTTTCAACAATTTTTTTTCAATAAAATAGATAAATTTTCATTAAAAGGAATGAATTTGCAACTAAAAAAAAATGGTAACCAAAAATGAAATAGTCAGTTGTCAGTTGAAAAAATAAATTCGAAAAAAAGGAAGTTTGAAAAAAATACTCAAATTTTCAACCCAAAATAATCAATTTTCAATCAAAAAGATAAAAAAATATATATATTTTTAACAAAGCATTTAAACAAAACAGAAGAATAA
Source organism: Andricus quercusramuli (assembly GCA_932178445.1). NCBI lineage: Eukaryota > Metazoa > Arthropoda > Insecta > Hymenoptera > Cynipidae > Andricus > Andricus quercusramuli. The sequence continues at coordinate 4,687 of CAKNXH010079791.1, read as the reverse complement.
TTTGATAAAAAAAGTCAATTTTCAAACACATAGTTAAATTTTCAACCGAAAAATTATTTTTAAACCAAAAAGATTAATTTTCAACAAAAAGAGATGAATTTTTAGTAAAATGCATGAATTTGCATCAAAATGGTTGATTTTTAGTCTAAAAGAGGAGAATTTTTAACCAAAAATGCTAAATTAAATTTTCAGTTGATCAATTTTTAACGAAAAAAATTGATTTTCACGAAAATAGTTTATTTTAAACCAACGAGATGAAAAAACAACATAAAAAGTAATAGTTGATGTGTCAACCAAAAAATATTTTGAATTAAAAATCGTTAAATTCAACCAAAAAGTAAAAATGATCTTTTTTAATTAAAAACTCAAGTACTTGGTTGAAAATTTATCTCTCTGGTTGAAAATTTAATTATTTTGCCAGCATTTTTTTCCTGTTTGAGAATTAATTTTTCTTCCTGAAAATGTAACTATTCCATTTTTAATTGAAAATTGATATATGAAATGGAAAATAGATATTTTATGGATGAAAATTCATGTATTTTTTTTTTTTTTTTTTTTTGAAAATAAGTCCTTTTTTATTTAACTGTTTTCACGAAAATTCTTCATTTTTGGTTGAATTCTACTCTTTCTGATTTAAAATAAAAATTTGTTATTGAAATGTTAACTATTACGTATTTTGAATTGATTTGGTGAATTCACTTTTTTTATTAAAAAATTAACTTCTTTGTAATTTTTTTTTTTTTTTTTTTTTTTTTTTGAATATTAATAATTATTTAATGGAAAATTGATGTATTTTGTTGAAAAATTTGTTTTTTTCGGTTAAAAAATTGATCTTTTTTGTTAAAAATTCAGCTTTTTGCTTGACATTTACTCTTTTTGTTTAGAAAATCATCTGCCTGGTTAAAAATTGAACTATTTCTTTGAAAATACATTTATTTGTCGGAAATTTAAACTTTTTTTTGTTGAAAATGCATCTTTCGGGTTAAAAATTCAACTATTTGGTTCCAAAAAAAATTTTTTTTTGGAGAAGATTCATCATTATAGTTAAAAAATCATTTCTTTGGATAAAAATTAAACTATTTTGTTGAAAATTGCTTTAAAAATTCAAAATTTAGTTGAAAATTCATGTTTTTTTTATAAAAGATTGATCTTTTTTTGACAGAAAATTAATCTTTTGGGTTGAAAATTCATTTCTTGGGTTGATGTTTACTGTCTTTAATTAAAAATTAAATTTGGCAACTGAAAATTTAACTATTCTATTTTTTGTCACAAATTTATCTTTTTGATATACATTAATTTTTTATTAATCATCTGGCTGGTTAAAAAATTAACTATTTCGTTGAAAATTCAACTATTTTGTTAAAGTTATATTTTTTGCAAAGAAAAATTAACGATTTGGTTAAAAAATCCATTATTTTGTTCAAAATTCAATATTTTGTTCAAAAAATCATCTCAAATTCATCTTTTTCATAGACATTTACTCTTTTTGTTTAAAAAATAATCTGTCTGGTTAAAAATTTAACTACTTGGTTAAAAATTAATATTTTTGATTGAAGATTCATCAATTTAGTAAAAAATTAAATTCGTTTGTTGAAAATTTAATGATTTGATCAAAAATTGATATTTTTTTTATCGAAAATTAATCTTTTTCGTTGAAAATTCATTTCATTGGTTGAACATTAGTGTTTTTTATTGAAAATTAGTTTTTTTTAACTGAAAATTTAATTATTCCATTTTGTGTCACAAATCTGTCTGGTTGAAAATTTAACTATTTTGTTGAAAATTGCTTTAAAAATTCAAAATTTAGTTTCAAATTAATGTATTTGATTAAAAATTGATCTTTTTTTCATAGAAAATTAATCTTTTTCGTTGAAAATTCATTTCATTGGTTGAAAATTAGTGTTTTTTATTGAAAATTAGTTTTTTTTAACTGAAAATTTAATTATTCCATATTTTGTCTCAAATTTATCGTTTTGATAGACGTTTACGTTAAAAATTCATTAATTTTGTTGAAAATTTGTCTTTTTTGTTGTAGAAAAATCATCTTTTGAGATAAAAATTCTACTATTTGGTTAAAAATCAATCTTTTTGGTAGAGCATTCATCATTTTAGTTAAAAAATTCTTTTTTTTTCATTAAAATGCAACTATTTTGTTGAAAAATGCTTAAAAAATTCAAAAGTTGGTTGAAAATTAATGTATTTGATTGAAAATTGATCTTTTTTTGATAGAACATTAATCTTTTTCGTTGTAAATTAATTTCTTTGGTTGTAAATCAGTGTTGTTTATTAAAAACTAGTTTTTTTTTTAAACTGAAAATTTAACTATTCCATTTTTTGTCACAAATTTATCTTTTAGATAGACATTTACTCTTTTTGTTTAAAAAATAATCTGTTTAAAAATTTAACTATTTCATTGAAAATTCATTTATTTTGTTTGAAAATTTGTCTTTTATGTTGTAGAAAATTTATCTTTTGTGATAAAAATTCAACTATTTGGTTAAAAATTAATCTTTTTCTTTATAGATTCATCATTTGAGTTACAAATTCATTTCTTTGGTAAAAAATTTAACTATTTTCTTAAAAATCGCTTTAAAAATTCAAAGTTTGATTGAAAATTCATGTTTTTTATTCAAAATTATTTTTTTTTAACTGAAAATGTAACTATTCTATTTTTGGTTGGAAATTTATCTTCTTTAAATTGAAAATTTAACTATTGGGTTAAAATGTCCACTATTTTTTTGAAAATTCAATATTTTGTTTAATAAATCCACTATTTTGTCAAAAAATCATCTGAAATTCATCTTTTTTGATAGAAAATTAATCTTTTTCGTTGAAAATTCATTTCATTGGTTGAAAATTAGTTTTTTTTTTTTTTAACTGAAAATTTAACTATTCCATTTTTTGTCACAAATTTATCTTTCGGGTTAAAAATCTAACTATTGGGTTGACAACAAAAAATTTCAGGTGAAGATTCATAATTTTAGTTAAAAATCTATTTTTTTGGATAAAAATTTAACTGTTCTGTTGAAAATTGCTTGAAAAATTCAAAATTTTGTTGAAAATTGATGTATTTTATTAAAAAGCCGTACTTTGTTAGAAAATTAATCTTTTTGGGTTGAAAATATTTTCTTTGCAGGATAAAGATTCAGCTATTTGGTAAAAAATTGAAATATTTTTGTGAAAATTCAACTATTTTGTTGAAGTTAAATTTTTTGCGAAAATTCAAATTTTTGTAGAAAATTCGTCCGTTTGGATTGAAAATTCATCTCTCTTGCTTGAAAATGAACTAGTCTAAAATTATAATAATAATAATAATTATTATTATAATTAAATTAAATTAAATTCAACTATTTTCTAATAAATTGGTCTTTAATTTAATAAAACCTTGGAATTTTTTCAAGTTAAATCGTAAGGTAATACAATATCTAATTATTTATATAAATTCCAATAATTTATGATTTCAGGTAGACTTTTTGAATAACGAGGAAGCCGATTCGTTGATGAACGACCTGGATTCCTTGCCCTGGGAAATTTCCCAAAGCGGTCGACGAAAACAGGTACTTTTCAAAATTTTCGAAAATTTCCATCAACCTTTTGAAATTTAATTCTAGAATTAAAAAATCAATTTTTTTCAGAACTACGGACCGAAATGTAACTTCAAAAAGAGACGTCTACGCTTAGGATCTTTCGACGGATTTCCAAAAACGACTCGCTTCGTTCAAGAAAAATTTTTGAAGGTTCCACTTTTGAAAAATTTTCAAACCGTGGAACAATGTAGTCTTGAGTACAATTCTGAGCGAGGAGCTTCTATTGATCCTCATATCGACGATTGCTGGATCTGGGGAGAAAGAATCGTTACAGTGAATATAATTGAGGATTCGGTTTTGACCATGATTCCTTATCGAGATTTGAAAAAACGATATAATCTTGATTATGTCTCGACTCAAAAGCTGATCGATCGAGATGAAAGTTTGGCTGAAGAGCCGAAATTTGAAGATATTGTTGTCAGGATTCCGATGCCTGAAAGATCCTTAATCATCCTTTATGGTGCTGCGAGGTATATTTAATTCCAACTATTTTTCATGTTTATTCAAATTAAAATATTCAAAGTCTTGAAACTGCACCTTTTTTTCATTTAAACGGTCAAAGCTGAATTTTAAATTAAAGTACTTTAATTGTAATGTTTTAAAATTGAAGCTTAAAAATTAAAGTTAAAAAAAAATCTTCAAAATAGTTACATTTTCAACAAAATTGTTGACAAAAAAAATCTAAAGGAATAGGTTTCAAAGTCAACCACAAAAAGTGTAATAATTGATATTTTCAGGAAAGAAGTTTTTAATTTTCGATAAAAAACTGTCAAATTAAACTGAAAAATATGATGATCATAAAGTGATAAAGCTTCCACCAAAACGATTAATTATTAACCAAATAGTTGAATTTTTGACCCAAAAGATGAATTTTCTACAAAAAAGGACAAATTTTCAATAAAATAAATGTATTGTCAATAAAAAACACTAATTTTCAACCAAGGAGATGAATTTTCTACCAATAAGAATATTTGTTAATAAGATATATCAATTTTCAACCAAAATTTTGAATTCTTGAAACATTTTTCAACAAAATAGTTAAATTTTTATTAAAAAAAAATGAATTTTTAACTAAAAAAGATAGATTTTTAATAAAATAC
>CAKNXH010079790.1:0-13031 GCA_932178445.1 Andricus quercusramuli | reverse complement strand
TTCTGCGGAGTTTATGTTGACAAAAGACACCGTTATTCTGCGGAATTACATAAGGAGAGTTCCACGGAGAGAGACAGAGGGCAGCTAAGCAGATCAATACAGCAGCCAAGCAGAGGTCTAGGGCGTTGATAAGAGAAGATTACGTGAATTTAAATACAAGTAAGAAAACATAAAATGGTTGGTATACTCACTGCCATTCTCAATAAACTGAGAAACTCCTTTTTTGTCCCAGTGACGTTCGCATACATGCGCACTCCGCCGACGGGCCGACATGAAACTTTACGCCCGCTACATATTACTTTACGCCCGCTACATATAATTTTACGCCCGCTACATATAACTTTACGCTCGCTACATATTACTTTACGCCCGCTACATATTACTTTACGCCCGCTACATATAACTTTATTGAACCACTTTGTTAACAATTCATTTGTTATAGGGTTGATCTCTTTGATTGAAAATTTTAATATTTTGCTGAAAATTCTTTTTTTCATTTAAAATTAATTTGTTAACCTACAAATGTAACTTTTCCATTTTTTTTCCTGCTGAAAATTAATCTTTTTTTTAAGTAAAAAATTGGTCTTTATTGGTAGAACACTAATCCTGTTGGTGGACATTTTCCCTCTTTTGATTGAAAGTGCAATTTTGTTGGTTAAAAATGAACTTTTTTGTTGAAAATTAATATTTTCTGGTTGAAAATGCTGTCTTTTGGATTGAATGTTCGACAATTTCTTTGATATTTTTTCCTCTCTTGGCTGAAAAATCTTTAGTTATTGAAAATTCGTCTTTTTGATTTGAAAATTAGTCTCTTTGGTAGAAAATTAATAATTTCGGATTGAAAATTCAACTTTTTTGTAGAATTTTTTTTTTTATTAAAAATTGACCTACTTTATTAAACATTCATTCTTTGGTTGCAGAATTGCAGATTCATAATTTTAGTTGAAAATTCATCTCTGGTTCAAAATTCAGCTATTTAGTTGAAATTTTTTTTACTGAAAATTAATAATTTTTAGTTAAAAATTAAATTATTTTTCTGTAAATTGGTGTATTTTGTTGAAAATTTGTCTTTTTTGGTAGAAAATTAATTTTCTTTGTTGAAAATTCGTCGTTTTGGTTAAGGGTTCATCTCTTTTTTATTAAAAAATGTATTCTCTTTATTAAAAATTCAATTACTTGGTTGGAATCTAAAAAAAACTTTAATAAAAAATCATCTTATTGGCTGAAAATTGAACTTTTTTTTTGAAAAAACTTTATTTTTGTATGAAAATTAATTTTATGAATTGAAGATTCAACTATTAAATTTTTCATTAGAAAATCACCTTTTTTGGTTTAAAATCCAACCATTTGGTTGAACGTAGAACTGCTTTTTTTAAAACTCATTTTATTTGTTAAAAATGAAACTATTCTGTCAAAGATGATTTTTTTTGCATTAAAATTATTTTTTTAAAAGTGAAACTATTTGGTTAAAGGTTAAAAATTTAACTATTTTATTGAAAATTCATTTTTTGTTGTTGTAAATACATCTCTTTTTTATTAAAAAATTTATTCTCTTTATTAAAAATTCAATTACTTGGTTGGAATCTAAAAAAACTTTAATAAAAAATCATCTTATCGGCTGAAAATTTAACTATTTGTTTGAAAAAACTTTGAAAATTGATTGTTTTTAGTCGAAAATTCAACTATTAAATTTTTCATTAAAAATTCACCTGTCTTGGTTTAAAATTCAACCGCATGGTTGAACGTAGAACTATTTTGTTAACAACTCATTTTATTTGTTAAAAATTAAACTATTCTGTCAAAAATGATTTTTTTTGTATTAAAATTATTTTTGTTTTGCTGAAAATTTCACTTTTCCAGTTTTGGTTGAAAATTCATCTTTTTTAGTAAATTTATCTTCTTTGGTAGAAATTAAAAATCTTCCTAATTGAAAATTCAACTACTTCATTGAAAATTGAAGTAATTTTCTTCAAATTTATTTTATTGGTTGAAGACTTATCTATTTTCTTGAAAATCCTTTTTTTTTATACGAAAAAAATTTAACTATTCCATTTTCGGATGGAAATTTATCGTCTTTAGTAGAAAATTCAACTATTTGGTTGAAAATCTATGTTATTATCTTTTTGCAAATTGGTTTATTTTGTTAAAAAATTGTAATTTTTTGGTAGAAAATTAATTTTCTTTGTTGAAAATTCGTCGTTTTGGTTAAGAATTCATCTTTGTAGGTTAAAAGTTAAACTATTTGTTTGAAAATTTAACAATTTTGTACAATTTTTTTAAAATTCTACTCTTTGGTTGAAAATTTAACTATTTTATTGAAATTTCGTTTTTCGTTGTTGTTGTTGAAATAACAAATTTTTTATTTTCGTTGAGAATTCGTCTTTTTGTTGAAAATTTCAAATTTCCTGTTGAAAATTCAACTGTGTTTAGTTGAAGTTTAATCTTTTCTATTTAAAATTCGATTATTTAGTTGAAAATTCATCTTTGTAGGTTGCAAGCTCAACAATTTGGTCAAAAAATCATCTTATTTGTTGACAAATATTGTCGAAAATTGTGCGCATGCGCCTCATCCGACCCATGTATCGCTGCATGATCCGTTGCATTTAAAAACTACAACATTATGTATTTAGCGTTACCCTATACATTTCGGAAATAAACTTCCAATACATTTAGTGGAAGTTTTATGCCGAAATTTTTAACAGTGTACTGACCTCGAAATTAAAACTAGCATTTGAAAATTATAGATAGGTCAGGACATTACGAGTGACACGGACTCAGGCTCGACATATGTGATGGAAAGGATCAATAACCCGTTTATACGGCAGAACATATGTCCCGAGCATCCTCCCCTACACTGTTAGAAATGTTTGCATTTTTAGTATACACGGGCAAATTAAATTTCTTATACGTTCACTAAATTCATTACACTTTGTAATTTCAGTATACTTACGTATACTGAATTTCTTTTATGAAGTTATATGTATACTAGGTTTATTAATTGTACAGTAAGTTTCTTTCACGCATATGAATTTTACAGTTACTGTGTACTAAAATTCATATACGTGTTTGATATATTGAGCTGCGCAAGCGCGTTCCGATTTACGCGAGTCGGGCAACGTGACCGGTGGCAGATTCGATGCCGCTGCATTTGTTTGAGTTCTCTATAATGCTACAAGGTTCATCTTCTTTCTGCGAGGATCTGGGCAGTATTCTCTTTGAAAGTCAATTTATTAACCTATGTGTAGCTTAACGGTATGATTATTTGAAAATTAAAACTTTGTTCTTCGATTTCATGTTTCATCTGATCATGTTTACAGGCGATAAAGATGGAACCCACGCGAAACGGGACGCGTATACTAAATTTAGTATATGCATATACTGAATTCCGTATACATGTATACTGAATTTAGTATACGCGTATACTAAATTTCATGTACGTGCATACTAAATTCATTATATGCATATACTAAATTTACTGTACGCTGCTATACTAAATTTAATTTCATGTTGTGCATTCTTGCTTCCATTACATGTATACTAAATCTAGTGCAGATTTTTTTAACAGTGTAATAGAATGCAATTCCCACCAATAATGGCCACGAGATACGGTATATATCGAGATATATATATATATATATATATATATTATTAAACATAAGGCTCACGATAACTAAAATACACGGTATGGAATCTAGGATGAGTGAAGTAATGACAAATATAAATGTCTTATCCAGAGAAAATGACAGTAGAGTCCTAAAAATACAGAAAATATTAAGCGCTTTAGGTGACTCTACAACAGCTGGTGCGCACCACACCCTTTCATAGACATAGAGTTAGAAATTTCTGTAGGAATTTTCCGAGACGTGTCACTAAAGCTTTATGCAGAAACCGTTTCTCAATTTTTCTAAACTGTAACAGAAATTTCAGCAACGGCAACTGCATATAACGCTTCAGTCACATGTTTTCAAAAATTATGTTACAGTTTAGGAATTTTCTCAATTACTGTAACTGAAAATTTCAAGATGTCGAAAAAATTTTCCGGTTTATTAATTTTAATATAAAATATGTAGTCTTTATTTGTCCTGAGAATATAAATAGTAAGAAAATATGAGTGAAGTTGATACAAACGACTTCTCATGTATTTATGTTATAATAGAGTCTACACTCATTGCATCGAATGTATGATCAAAGCCCATCTATTATGATGAGTAGATTTTTAACATTTGATTCATTGAGTATATTATATAATAGTAGATTATTATGTGCGCGCGCAAACTGTTTTTTTAAATTTCTTTAATTTAATTAAATTTATGCTGAAATCATTAAAACATTAATACCTATAATTTTGAAGGTTACATTCCAATCCGATACTCAGTTCACGCAATATAAAAATCATTAAACATGTATTTGCAATGGAATGTTCAAATAATTATATATATATATATATATATATATATATATATATATATATATATATGTGTGTATATATAGTTATGTTCTTTAATTTTGACTTCCCTTTCTGAAAATATGATTGATTGATAAACTTTCACACTAATTAATAATTTATCAATATAATATTTATTAATAAGCTTTTCAAATAATTCCAGAAATTTTAAGTTTTAATATAATCAATTAATAATAATTTGTATAATGATCATAAAAAGGCAATAATAAAATAATTTTCAACATTATTTCCATTGAAATATTCAAATAATTTTCAATTTATATATTTTCTGAATTTTAAAATTGCATGTTTGACAATTTGAATCATTGATAACCTTTTATACTGATTTCAGAAAAAAATTAGAACATATGGCCATATAATTTTGAAAATTGAATTCAGATAATCATTTCACAATATAGCAAACATTAAAAAAACTATATACTTGTAATGAAGGTATTTTGAATAAAAAATCAACTTTTATTATATAAATCATAGCCCATATTCAATTACGTAACGTCAAAATAAATGATCAATTTATGTTACTTAATGGAGAAAAATTGAAACTTAATCTTTATGTAATTTAATATTGTGAAAAAAATAAATCAGCTAATAATTGATTAATCAGTTCACAAAATAAGAACCATTCAACTATAATTTTCATTAAAACATTCAACCAATTTTCACAGTATATGTATTTTTTTCATTTGAAAATGCATTTCTATACATTCAATTTATTATAGACCTTTAAAGCTAATTCCAGAAAAAATCCAGATATATGTACATATTGAATAATCATTTCACAACATAAAAAGCAATAAACAGTTAGTTCAATTGAAATATTCGAATAATTTTTACTTTATATTTTCCTGCAAAATGTAATTAATATTAACTTTTCAAACTAATTTCATAGAAAAGTAGAATATATGTACATATAATATTGGAAGCAGAATTCAGATACTTATTTCATAACATCACAAAAATTAAAAATAAAAAGCATTAAACTATAACTTTCATCGAAACATTCAAACGATTTTTACTTTTCATTATTGCAAATTTTTACCTTCATTTCTAAAAATTTCATTTATCCATAAACTTTTATACTAATTTCAGAAAAAAATAAAACATATTTACATATATTTTTGAAAATTAAATACAGATACTCATTTTGCAAAATCAGGCAAATTTGAAAAGTTATGTAATTACAATAAGGCGTATTTTAAATATCAATCAATTTTTATTATCAAAATTAATATAGCAATTAATATTCATTGAAACATACAAATAATTTTTACTTTTTTATTTTATTTTAACGTCCATCTACGAAAATTTGATTTATTATTCACCTTTTAAAGTAATTCCGGGAATTTTAAGTTTTTATAGGATAAGTTAATAATTAATTAATCAGCTCACAAAATTAAAAGCATCAAACAATTATATTTTCATTGAAACATTGAAATAATTCTTACTCTATATATTTTTTTCAAACTTGAAATTTCATTTCTGAAAATTTGAATGATTAATAACTTTTCATAGTAATTTTCAAAAAAAGCAAAACATAATATTTATATATAATTTTGAAAATTGAATTCTGATGCTCATTCAAGCATTAATCTATCATTTTTATTCCAACATTGAAATCATTTCTACTTTACATTTTTAAAAATTTTCACCTAATTTATGAAAATATGATTTATTAGTAACCTTTTATAGTAATTTGAGAAAAAATAAAAACATGTTCACATATAATTTTGAAAATTGAATTGAGATAATCATTTCACAACATCACAAACATTGCCAGAAATTACATAATTTAATAAAATAATAAATAAAAATAAAATAAAAATAAACTTCAATCATTATGTAATTATATATTATGAACAAAATTAATCAGTTAATACCTAATATAATACTTAATATAATAATTTTTTAAACTAATTTCATAGAAAAGTAAAATATATGTACATATAATATGGATAGCATAATTGAGGTACTTATTTCACAACATCACAAAAATTTACAAAATTATACAATTGAAATAGAGGTATTTTGGATTTTTTCTTATTTAGAATTAATTTTTTTGTCGAAAATTTATCTTTTTTGATATAAATTTAAGCTTCTTAGTTAAAAATAATTTTATTTCGTTGAAAATTGACTTTAATTTTATTGAGAATTAATTTTTTTACTGAAAATTTAACTATTCTATTTTTAGTTGAAAATGTATCCTTTATCGGTGAAAATTCAGCGATTTGTTGAAAATATTTTTAGTTGAAAATTTAACTGTTTTTTGTTGAAAATTTGCTTATTTTTTGGTTAAAAATTTATTTTACTAACTGAAAATTATCCTACTTTATTTTTGGTATAGATAATTGATCTTTTTTGTTTAAAATTCGCGTAATTAGATAAAAATTAATTTTTTTTTTAGTTGAAGATTCATAATTTTAGTTGAAAATTAACTTCAGCTATTCCATTTTTTATAGAAAATTTAACTATTCTGTTTTTTGTTAAGAATTCATTTCTTTAACGGAAAAAAATATTTATTCAAAAATTCGTTGTTTTGTTGATAGAAAATTCATCTTTTTGATTGAAAACTCCCCTATTTGTCAAAATTTCATATTTTTGGTTGAAAATTCATCACTGTGATTAAAAATTAATTTTTTTTTAAACTGAAAATGTAACTGTTTCATTTCTTGTCGAAAATTTATCTTTTTTGATATAAATTTAATCTTCTTGGTTAAAAATAATTTTATTTCGTTGAAAATTTACTCAAATTTTATTGAGAATTAATTTTTTTACTGAAAATTAAACTATTCTATTTTTATTTGAAAATGTATCCGTTTTCGGTGCAAATTTAACTAATTGTTGAAATCTGTAATTTTTGGAAAAAGAGTACAATCATTAATTGAAATCTCATGTTTTTGGTTAAAAATGAATTTCTTTGGATGAAAATTCAACTGTTTTTTTTTAATGAAAATTCGTTCATTTTTTGGTTGAAAATTCGTTGTACTAACTGGAAGTTATCCTGCTTTATTTTTGGTAGAAAATTGATCTTTTTAGCTTAAAATTCATGTATTTGGTTAAAAATTGAATTTTTTCAGTTGAAGATTCGTCATTTTAGTTGAAAATTAAATTTAACTATTCCATTTTTTGTGGAAAATTTACCTATTTTGATAAAAAAGTAACCCTTTTTGTTAAAAAATTATTTGTTTAATAGAAAATTTAACTATTCTGTTTTTTGTTAAGAATTCATTTCTTTAATGAAATTGTTCAATTATACATAATAAATTTCCAACTAAATATCAGAAGTTCTAACTAAAAAAGGCAAATTTTCTACTAAAAGAAAACGAATTTTCAACAAAATTGTTAGATTTTCAACTAAAAAAATTAATTTTCAACAAAAAATGGAATAGATCAATTTTCTGGTAAAAAAATCAATTTTTAAACAAAAACAAAAAAATTTTCAATAGAATAGTTACATTTTCAGCCATAGAGATAAATTTTCAATTAAAGTAATGAATCTTTCATGAAAGAATTACGTTTCAAAAAAGTAAGATAACTTTGAACCAAAAAAAAAAGATTTTAATATCAAATTAAAAACAGTTGAATTCAAACAAAAAAGACGAATTTTAAATAAAATACTTAATTTTTAAGTTCTAAAATTAATTTTCAACAATTTTTTTTCAATAAAATAGATAAATTTTCATTAAAAGGAATGAATTTGCAACTAAAAAAAAATGGTAACCAAAAATGAAATAGTCAGTTGTCAGTTGAAAAAATAAATTCGAAAAAAAGGAAGTTTGAAAAAAATACTCAAATTTTCAACCCAAAATAATCAATTTTCAATCAAAAAGATAAAAAAATATATATATTTTTAACAAAGCATTTAAACAAAACAGAAGAATAATTTGATAAAAAAAGTCAATTTTCAAACACATAGTTAAATTTTCAACCGAAAAATTATTTTTAAACCAAAAAGATTAATTTTCAACAAAAAGAGATGAATTTTTAGTAAAATGCATGAATTTGCATCAAAATGGTTGATTTTTAGTCTAAAAGAGGAGAATTTTTAACCAAAAATGCTAAATTAAATTTTCAGTTGATCAATTTTTAACGAAAAAAATTGATTTTCACGAAAATAGTTTATTTTAAACCAACGAGATGAAAAAACAACATAAAAAGTAATAGTTGATGTGTCAACCAAAAAATATTTTGAATTAAAAATCGTTAAATTCAACCAAAAAGTAAAAATGATCTTTTTTAATTAAAAACTCAAGTACTTGGTTGAAAATTTATCTCTCTGGTTGAAAATTTAATTATTTTGCCAGCATTTTTTTCCTGTTTGAGAATTAATTTTTCTTCCTGAAAATGTAACTATTCCATTTTTAATTGAAAATTGATATATGAAATGGAAAATAGATATTTTATGGATGAAAATTCATGTATTTTTTTTTTTTTTTTTTTTTGAAAATAAGTCCTTTTTTATTTAACTGTTTTCACGAAAATTCTTCATTTTTGGTTGAATTCTACTCTTTCTGATTTAAAATAAAAATTTGTTATTGAAATGTTAACTATTACGTATTTTGAATTGATTTGGTGAATTCACTTTTTTTATTAAAAAATTAACTTCTTTGTAATTTTTTTTTTTTTTTTTTTTTTTTTTTGAATATTAATAATTATTTAATGGAAAATTGATGTATTTTGTTGAAAAATTTGTTTTTTTCGGTTAAAAAATTGATCTTTTTTGTTAAAAATTCAGCTTTTTGCTTGACATTTACTCTTTTTGTTTAGAAAATCATCTGCCTGGTTAAAAATTGAACTATTTCTTTGAAAATACATTTATTTGTCGGAAATTTAAACTTTTTTTTGTTGAAAATGCATCTTTCGGGTTAAAAATTCAACTATTTGGTTCCAAAAAAAATTTTTTTTTGGAGAAGATTCATCATTATAGTTAAAAAATCATTTCTTTGGATAAAAATTAAACTATTTTGTTGAAAATTGCTTTAAAAATTCAAAATTTAGTTGAAAATTCATGTTTTTTTTATAAAAGATTGATCTTTTTTTGACAGAAAATTAATCTTTTGGGTTGAAAATTCATTTCTTGGGTTGATGTTTACTGTCTTTAATTAAAAATTAAATTTGGCAACTGAAAATTTAACTATTCTATTTTTTGTCACAAATTTATCTTTTTAATATACATTAATTTTTTATTAATCATCTGGCTGGTTAAAAAATTAACTATTTCGTTGAAAATTCAACTATTTTGTTAAAGTTATATTTTTTGCAAAGAAAAATTAACGATTTGGTTAAAAAATCCATTATTTTGTTCAAAATTCAATATTTTGTTCAAAAAATCATCTCAAATTCATCTTTTTCATAGACATTTACTCTTTTTGTTTAAAAAATAATCTGTCTGGTTAAAAATTTAACTACTTGGTTAAAAATTAATATTTTTGATTGAAGATTCATCAATTTAGTAAAAAATTAAATTCGTTTGTTGAAAATTTAATGATTTGATCAAAAATTGATATTTTTTTTATCGAAAATTAATCTTTTTCGTTGAAAATTCATTTCATTGGTTGAACATTAGTGTTTTTTATTGAAAATTAGTTTTTTTTAACTGAAAATTTAATTATTCCATTTTGTGTCACAAATCTGTCTGGTTGAAAATTTAACTATTTTGTTGAAAATTGCTTTAAAAATTCAAAATTTAGTTTCAAATTAATGTATTTGATTAAAAATTGATCTTTTTTTCATAGAAAATTAATCTTTTTCGTTGAAAATTCATTTCATTGGTTGAAAATTAGTGTTTTTTATTGAAAATTAGTTTTTTTTAACTGAAAATTTAATTATTCCATATTTTGTCTCAAATTTATCGTTTTGATAGACGTTTACGTTAAAAATTCATTAATTTTGTTGAAAATTTGTCTTTTTTGTTGTAGAAAAATCATCTTTTGAGATAAAAATTCTACTATTTGGTTAAAAATCAATCTTTTTGGTAGAGCATTCATCATTTTAGTTAAAAAATTCTTTTTTTTTCATTAAAATGCAACTATTTTGTTGAAAAATGCTTAAAAAATTCAAAAGTTGGTTGAAAATTAATGTATTTGATTGAAAATTGATCTTTTTTTGATAGAACATTAATCTTTTTCGTTGTAAATTAATTTCTTTGGTTGTAAATCAGTGTTGTTTATTAAAAACTAGTTTTTTTTTTAAACTGAAAATTTAACTATTCCATTTTTTGTCACAAATTTATCTTTTAGATAGACATTTACTCTTTTTGTTTAAAAAATAATCTGTTTAAAAATTTAACTATTTCATTGAAAATTCATTTATTTTGTTTGAAAATTTGTCTTTTATGTTGTAGAAAATTTATCTTTTGTGATAAAAATTCAACTATTTGGTTAAAAATTAATCTTTTTCTTTATAGATTCATCATTTGAGTTACAAATTCATTTCTTTGGTAAAAAATTTAACTATTTTCTTAAAAATCGCTTTAAAAATTCAAAGTTTGATTGAAAATTCATGTTTTTTATTCAAAATTATTTTTTTTTAACTGAAAATGTAACTATTCTATTTTTGGTTGGAAATTTATCTTCTTTAAATTGAAAATTTAACTATTGGGTTAAAATGTCCACTATTTTTTTGAAAATTCAATATTTTGTTTAATAAATCCACTATTTTGTCAAAAAATCATCTGAAATTCATCTTTTTTGATAGAAAATTAATCTTTTTCGTTGAAAATTCATTTCATTGGTTGAAAATTAGTTTGTTTTTTTTTTAACTGAAAATTTAACTATTCCATTTTTTGTCACAAATTTATCTTTCGGGTTAAAAATCTAACTATTGGGTTGACAAAAAAAATTTCAGGTGAAGATTCATAATTTTAGTTAAAAATCTATTTTTTTGGATAAAAATTTAACTGTTCTGTTGAAAATTGCTTGAAAAATTCAAAATTTTGTTGAAAATTGATGTATTTTATTAAAAAGCCGTACTTTGTTAGAAAATTAATCTTTTTGGGTTGAAAATATTTTCTTTGCAGGATAAAGATTCAGCTATTTGGTAAAAAATTGAAATATTTTTGTGAAAATTCAACTATTTTGTTGAAGTTAAATTTTTTGCGAAAATTCAAATTTTTGTAGAAAATTCGTCCGTTTGGATTGAAAATTCATCTCTCTTGCTTGAAAATGAACTAGTCTAAAATTATAATAATAATAATAATTATTATTATAATTAAATTAAATTAAATTCAACTATTTTCTAATAAATTGGTCTTTAATTTAATAAAACCTTGGAATTTTTTCAAGTTAAATCGTAAGGTAATACAATATCTAATTATTTATATAAATTCCAATAATTTATGATTTCAGGTAGACTTTTTGAATAACGAGGAAGCCGATTCGTTGATGAACGACCTGGATTCCTTGCCCTGGGAAATTTCCCAAAGCGGTCGACGAAAACAGGTACTTTTCAAAATTTTCGAAAATTTCCATCAACCTTTTGAAATTTAATTCTAGAATTAAAAAATCAATTTTTTTCAGAACTACGGACCGAAATGTAACTTCAAAAAGAGACGTCTACGCTTAGGATCTTTCGACGGATTTCCAAAAACGACTCGCTTCGTTCAAGAAAAATTTTTGAAGGTTCCACTTTTGAAAAATTTTCAAACCGTGGAACAATGCAGTCTTGAGTACAATTCTGAGCGAGGAGCTTCTATTGATCCTCATATCGACGATTGCTGGATCTGGGGAGAAAGAATCGTTACAGTGAATATAATTGAGGATTCGGTTTTGACCATGATTCCTTATCGAGATTTGAAAAAACGATATAATCTTGATTATGTCTCGACTCAAAAGCTGATCGATCGAGATGAAAGTTTGGCTGAAGAGCCGAAATTTGAAGATATTGTTGTCAGGATTCCGATGCCTGAAAGATCCTTAATCATCCTTTATGGTGCTGCGAGGTATATTTAATTCCAACTATTTTTCATGTTTATTCAAATTAAAATATTCAAAGTCTTGAAACTGCACCTTTTTTTCATTTAAACGGTCAAAGCTGAATTTTAAATTAAAGTACTTTAATTGTAATGTTTTAAAATTGAAGCTTAAAAATTAAAGTTAAAAAAAAATCTTCAAAATAGTTACATTTTCAACAAAATTGTTGACAAAAAAAATCTAAAGGAATAGGTTTCAAAGTCAACCACAAAAAGTGTAATAATTGATATTTTCAGGAAAGAAGTTTTTAATTTTCGATAAAAAACTGTCAAATTAAACTGAAAAATATGATGATCATAAAGTGATAAAGCTTCCACCAAAACGATTAATTATTAACCAAATAGTTGAATTTTTGACCCAAAAGATGAATTTTCTACAAAAAAGGACAAATTTTCAATAAAATAAATGTATTGTCAATAAAAAACACTAATTTTCAACCAAGGAGATGAATTTTCTACCAATAAGAATATTTGTTAATAAGATATATCAATTTTCAACCAAAATTTTGAATTCTTGAAACATTTTTCAACAAAATAGTTAAATTTTTATTAAAAAAAAATGAATTTTTAACTAAAAAAGATAGATTTTTAATAAAATAC
>CAKNXH010079781.1:0-13060 GCA_932178445.1 Andricus quercusramuli | reverse complement strand
GATGCATCCGAATCTTTTGATTTGTTCAAAGTGACAATTGACTTCAGATTGGAATTTTTTCAAGGGGGTCTCGAAATCGACAGATTTGTGAGGGGTCCCTCAGATTCCATGAGTCTCATGAATTCGCCGCCTACGAATTCAGTGCCCTTGTCAGATCTTATGTAGCACACTTTTTCTTCGTGCCCTAGCAAGTTTAGAGTTGAAACAAGATATTGTACTAAAGAATCTCCAGATTCATCTTTAGATTTCTGACAATAAGCTCATGCCATTCTCGAGAAATCGTCCACAAAAACTGTGATGAATCTCTTCGCAACTGGATAAGAGGTAGGCTTTATAGTGTCCATCGTATCACAGTCAATCATTTGCAGTGGTCTCACTGCTCTTTTCCTCTGATCCTGTCTCAGGTGCCACAACATCCCTTCATCACATTTTTTAAAGGACTCGACTTTTTTCTCAAATGAATCAAACTTGTTCAGTTCTTCCATTTCATCTAATGATTTTATAGAATCTAATTGAAGAGGATTCTTGAGTGTTGAATTATCAGATTCATTGATTGAAAGGAAATTAGAATTCTCTTCGGTAGGGAAATTCAAGAATGTCAGAAAATGATTAAGGATCAACTTGAGATTCTCGATTCTCGACTTCAGCAATTTTTGCATTTGATTTTGTTCCCAGCTCCTTCTCTCCATTCCTCCCAATCCCAGACCCAGCCGGTCTGTGATTGATCCAGGAGCTGCTGGTCAGAAACTAGGAACGCCTTGCATTCATAAGATTCTACAGATACCTGATTTTCCCTGTTAGTTTCCTTAACCTCAAACTCTAAAATTCAATTTAATTTTACATAGATTTCTTTAATAATAGATTCTTTGGTAATTTCATCATATATGTTCAGTTCTTCATTGTCCATATTAATTCCTAACCCCGCATCTGCAAATGGCCTTAGCGATAACAAATTATCAGAAATATTTTCAGCCCTAATAACATTATTCATCTGATTAGATCTCTTATTAGGAAGATTCGATTCTAACAATAAATTGCCTACACCATCGATTCTGATGTTGGCAGATTCATTCTTGTTCGCACTTCGAATGGACTTATTATGACATGCATTAAAATCAGAAACAATCATTTTGGTGTTTACAATTTGATCAGTTGCCCCAGAATCAGCAATAAATATCAAATCATTATTAGACTCAATTTTACCTGCTTCATTTTCGTTCTCGAACGCAAATTTCGCTCCTGGTTGAAACTTCTTTTTGCCTCGAAATACTCTTTTGGTAATCTTGCCTCTACTAACCCCACGCATTCCGCCTCTGCCTGGTTTTCCCTTCGATTCATCTATAGACATTTTAGACTCACCTTGAGAGTTTTTACACTCATTTGCTCCATGACGCGCATATGATTGGCACTTGTAATACCATTTCAAGCCAGGTTTCAGGTTGCACAATCCTTCGTTTGCCCAGTGCCCCTTTCGATTGCACCTGTGACACGTTGAGTCCGGATGTTTTGATGACTTCTGTAAAACTCAACTCGCGGCTCTCCTGATTCTCTAACCTCCCTAGAGTCCTTTGAATCAGCTCTCTTTTCCGCTTCAAGCTGCGTGAGAAAAGATTTTAACTCATCTATATTCATTTCATTTAACGAAGTCTGTCTCCTGATAAGATCGGCACTTCTCAGTTCAGGGGCTCTAGGGGATACGGCTTGATAAAAAGCCCCTCTTTTTTCTTGTTCTGTCAGGGGAATCGCCCCCTCACTAGCCTTGTACTCCCTTAACAACGAATCAAATCTTTCAATAAAGTCTCTAATCAGCTCATTCTTACCTTGCTTCATTTGGTAAAGCTCTGTTCGAACAGAGCTGTGAGTCACGTTATTTTCGTTTCTCTCAAATAATCTCAACTTATCAATTATAATTTCAGGTTCATGAAAACCCAAGATTTTCTCATGGTACTATGCGTCAATGCGATTGATTATTATATCCCTCACTACACATTTTCGTTTTTGAATTGACATTTGAGTTAGCCCTGATGGAGCCTCAAAATTCGAGTCAATCTGATCTAGAAGATCATTTGTCATTAATCTAGATCTTAGAGAATCGTAACAAAGCTCAAAATCGGTCTTCGCTCCAAGCTTGTAATCCCTTCTGACATGGAATCTTCCCATACCAAACTCACCCGGACTAACAAGTTCCGAACACCGATTCCAACCCTGACTCTGACTCGAACTACTTGGGTTTTGACTCAACTCTTGATTTTGATTCAAAATTTGGCTCAGACTCGAAACTTGATTCAAATTTCGACTCCAACACAGATCCCGCCTCAAACTTTGACTCTGATTCAACTGATCCGATAAGATACGGGCTCTTTTTGTAAGGGGTTGTATAAGTTCCACCGACAGTGATCTCTTTTCAGAAATCGCAGGATTTCCTACGGTTGTATTCTTTGGCTGTGGTTTATTGACTCTAAGATTCGGGAAGCTCGATTCTACTGTAATGGCATTTGGGGCCGCAATGGGATTAGGGCTTACCATGGCTGCTTGTAGCCGAATCTGGTTGGTAGCGAGATTCATCTGAGCAATTCTTTCCGAAGTGGTGAGTATATCACGTACAGCGTTCATCATTTCGCTTGACTTCTCAAGAATTAGACCCGTCTGGGTCACCGCTTTCTTCAGATCCTCTCTAAGCTGTCCCAGGAGATCTCTATTCTCTAGACTTTGAGTCGAAGTGTCCTGCTGGCTAACCTCTTGACTCTCATGCTGGACAACGGCTTGGACGTTGAAATTCGATTGGACGATTCTTCAAAATTCATCTCTGACAACTCGTTTGCTGTAAAAGTGATTCTTTTATAACATCTGAGATTTATATGATTCTGAAGAAAAAAGGACAATTCTAGATTCTTAATTTTATGGTTCCATGAAATCTAACAAAAGAGTCAGTGGTAAACTTTTACTTTAGTGTCAGAAATATACTTACTCTCTGCTGCAAAAGAGTCTTCTCGGAATCTGATACGGTTGACTGAGTGTCCTTATCTGACATCTGTTCCGGGTTTTAACGGAATACAATTAGACTCATGCATAAAAGAGAGAGAAATAACAAACAAACAAATAAAACAAATTTATCCTTCAGTTCCAATCAACATAAAGGACCCCAGAAATTATTCTAGAATCAGACTCTAATTTTACTTGTATTCCTAGGATCATCAACATCCCCAGCACTACTATTACTGAGACAATTGAGGATCTGGTGATTTCATTCAGTATCCCGAAGCCGAACCACATCCACACACCGGTCGTTGACCCATCACAAGCGGTGATTAACCTGGTGGAAGGACCACATTTCGGTTGGCCATGCATGTATGTGGGACCCCGAAAATACCTCCTGAAACCCCCGTGAATTCAAGATGCGCTACTATGACTTTCTCCAAAATTGACATCCACAACTACCGAAACCATTTGCAGCGCTGCATTCATAACCTCATACCCTTCAAAAGTTGAAAGAGAATGTGAGCTAAAAAAAATGACCCGGTTTGTCAGCTTGATTCTGGGATTCTAAACAAAATTCATATTCAAGGATAAAATTGTTCAATCAGATTCTAAAATAATTTCAGTCCAATTAGATTCGAAATTGTGATTCTACATAGAATTTCCTACTTTGCCAGCCTGAGTCTCTTTTATCGGCACATTTGGTATAACAGATTTAAAATCTGTCATTTTATTAATTCACCAATATGTTGGATTCTGAAATTGTGCCTATAAAGAATCCCAATTAGTCAAAAAAAAAAAAAAAAAAAAACATACACCCGCGAAAAATAATCCTCCGTTATCCAACCCGATTCGACGCCTATCGTCATTTAAGATTCCTAAAAAAAAACGAGAAATTTCAGGTTGCGACGCAAACCATGTCACCGCCATTTTTCCCTCACACGCCAGATTTCCGAACTCGAACACGCCCGAGAGAGGAGAACCCCTGCACTACTATCACAGAGGCAATCCCGCCTCACGAAATTCAGCCGACAAACAATTATGCGCCTTTGAATCAAGAATTTTCTGGGTAAGGCAGAGAACAAAACAAAAAATTAGTCTGGTTTCCAGTTCACCCTCCCAAATGGAGAATTCCCGAACTTGCTCTAAGCTCCCAAGACAAAAAGAAACACCACGAACCAGAATCCATAGAAAAAGATAAGAATCACAAAATTCACAACAGTATTATACTTGCATTGATCCTTCCTTGGAAAACGAGCTTAGCCGATAACCTTTCGGATTTCTTCAATATTCGGAGGTGATTGCGGAAGAAATTAATGAAGCACTAGCACTTGAGGTTGTAGCGAATCCTTCATTTAGGAGCTCTGATGAGCACGATACAAAGGTACGGATACGAGAGCGAGGCGAGCCAAAAACACACATCCACACGCGATACTAGCGCCATGCGGCGCTTGTTGGTATTACAAAAGCCTAATACCTCCAACAATAATTAGCGAACTCTTCCGTATACGAAAAGAGTAGAAAGAAGTTTAAAAATTTCCGTAGGCCCTCGGCAACAATTATTGATTGGGTCCCAAAAAATGCTTGCATCAGTCTAATAAACAAGAAATCCTTTCACCAATTTTAAAAGCTACTAGGATATGAATACTAGGGTTGATCGAAATAAAAATTTTAACTAAAAAAGGCTTAGCACTGCAAAGTTTCTTTTTGGGTAGCTTATAACGCGTTTGGAACTCAAAGTGAATCAATTCATATGTTGCGGGGTAAAGTCAAATTTAATTAAAAAAATTTCAATCGCGGACTTTCGGAGAAGAAGTGAATGTTATTTTTGTTTCCTAATCTGCATAATATGCCCATCGCTTCTCGATTACCAAATTATCTTTGCGCATGTGGCGCATGTGGCTAGCAGCAGCTGCTTAAATTATTAACTAATCCAAGTTTCAATTGAAT
Source organism: Andricus quercusramuli (assembly GCA_932178445.1). Classification (NCBI taxonomy): domain Eukaryota; kingdom Metazoa; phylum Arthropoda; class Insecta; order Hymenoptera; family Cynipidae; genus Andricus; species Andricus quercusramuli. The sequence goes on along the minus strand of CAKNXH010079781.1, from coordinate 8,134 downwards.
CGTGAGACCGCTGTTCACGTCAAATGACGCCCTCTTGGATATATAGGTTATACCTGTAATTTTGAGTAGTTCCGTTGGTTCATTAAGGTATTACAAGAATAACATTATTTTCTCATGATTTTCTCCAAACTGGGACTGTCGATTTATTAGAATGTTATTTGAAATTTGGTGCAACTAGAGACGGGCTGGCCATTTTGAAGTTGAGACAAGTAAAATCAAAAATCGCATTTTATGCATGTAAGGCCTCTATCCCAGGGTATTGAAAACATATGTAGCATATTTTAGCATGACGCCTAAACGGTTCTGACAATTTTTTTTTAAACTGAGACAAGATAGAAGGGGACATTACAGAGATTCTGTTAAAATATCAAATTTTTCTTGCATTTCTTTTATGAAGCAGAACCCTGAAAGTATGAAAAAACGGAGAGGTCCAATAGGTTGGATACTTTTATACGGATCCAGTTGATCGACGTGAAGTTGGAACATCTTTAATGGGCTTATGTGTGTTCTTCCTTAGAATAGCTCCTTGTATGAATTTGTCCGCATCATACTTTAATTTCAATGTAAATTTGCATTTTATTAGTTTCTTATTTCATTTTATTATATATTTATTATTATATATCATATGTTATATATTATTATATATATTATATATTATATATCATATAAATTATGGTAAGACTATATGTGATCGAAGTTTAAATGTATATGACAACCTATGTATCTAGGTTCACACATATTTTCTTAATATTGATATTGTCAGGACAAATTTAACATGGACTACATATTTTTTATTAAGCTTATTGAACTGAAGAATTTTTTTATTCCCACGAAATTTTTGGTTACAGTAACTGAAAATTTCTAAATCGTAACACAATTTTCTAAAACATGTGACTAAAGCTTTATGCACTTATCATTACTGAAATTTATGTTCCTGTTTAGGAAAATTCAGAATCGGATTCAGCATAAAGGTTTAGTGATGTGTCTCTGAAAATTTCTACAGAAATTTCTAACAGTGTTTATACAGGGTGTCCCAGACTCAAGTGTCCGGACTTATATAGCCGTATAGAAATGAAGAAAATAAATAGAAAATTCCTTTTCCAAAAATCAGTTGAAGTTTTAGTTTTTTAGTTATAAAAAATTTAAGCTGGACCAATCAGGAGCGCCGTATAAATAGCCGTGTGTGCGTGAACGGGATTCCAACGTAGTGTTCTCCCGTCGCTAACCCCACCTCTGCGCTCTCTTCCATAACACTGCGTTGAAATCTGGTTCACGGACACACGGCTGTTTATACGGCGCTCCAGATTGGTCCAGCTTAAATGTTTTATAACTGAAAAACTAAAACTTCAACTGATTTTTGGGAAAGGAATTTTCTATTTATTTTTTTCATTTTTATATAGCTATATAAGTCCGGACACTTGAGTCTGGGACACCCTGTATAGGAGAAATTAAGTTTTTTCTGGAGACCTGAAAATGAACAAAAATCTAAAAGCTCTAAAAAGTATAATTAATTTTTTCCAGCATTGAGAAACTTTCATATATTTAAAATGTACTTTCAAAAAAATTAAGAAGATCAGATAAGAAAAACTCAAATAAAAAATCGAAAAAAAAAGTTAAAAATTAGGCATATTATGCAGATTAAGATAAAAAAATAACATTCATGATTTGTCCAAAACTCTGCGAATAAAAAAAAATGTATTCTATTTCAACTTCGCCTAACCGCAAGATATTAATAGATCCATTCCAAATTCAATACACCTTATGAGGGATCCAAGAGAAACGTTTTCAGGGCTAATAATGCGTTTGATTGATTTCTTGTGCATTTTGTAACAAATTCACCTATCCTTGACATCACAAATCACATCTTCAGTTCCACCGCAGAAAAATTTCACTGTTAGATCTGAAGCATGTGAAGAAAATTTCACATTTCTGACCAACAATATTTGAGGCGGTTAAACGACTATGACTAATTTCACATTAATTTCCCCCAAACCACGTCAGCGTCACGTAACGGCTACCTCTAATTGAAAATTAAAAAACTGAATTATGTTGCACGGCCAATCTGGCATATCAGCAGAATCAGATTATCAGTATTTAATAGCCAACGTTTGAATATTATATCATGCACTAAACTCAAATTGCAAAATTTGTCCACTTTTTTTTCTCATCGTTATTAGTACGAAAATCTCTAGAATGAAATATTAATTAAAGACTTTTGGAAAAGAATCAGTTACAGCTGAATTTTTAATCTATTAGGTCCTTCACTTCTTCCATAATGTGATTTTTGTTCAAACAATGTTATAGCGAATACATTTACAATTTAAAACTACGGAAATTAAAAGTGTGAAAATTTATGTATGCATTGCATACACATATTTCGCTGCTTTATTTTCATACAACTCTAACATTTCTCCATGTGCCAAGTGTACAGTAATCACAATATACAATGCACTTGAAAAAACTTCGTTACATTTTTCATGATTTAGTCGGGAGCCGATGCATTGATTTTTGTTTCAATATTTCGAACGAGGGTTGAACACCCATACATAAGCATCGATACTGATTTATACTCTGAACAGGCGGAATCAAAATAATTGTTCCTCAGGTTGATAAAATGGATATTACATTCCAATCTAATGAGATTTCATTAGTGATGCGGACCGAGACGAGAAATACTGAGCCTGGCTCGCTTTCGCCTCGTTTATTCCTTGTCCCGTCTTGTCCTTCCTTGTTCTTGCCTCGGGTTTTCCGAGTAATGCGAGAGATGTGCGCTTGTGAAGGGAGCAACTTTTTTGTCCATTGCTGATTAATTTGATATCAAACACGACATAATTATTATGTCTAATATTAAGAAGTAAAAATCAACTTTAAAACTTTCCCGGGAAATTCGTGTGAGGATCATATGAATCTTAAGACAAGCGATCGTAATACAGCTACTTATAAATGATGAATTATTTGAAAAAAATCGAATTTTCGAATTCAATTTACAACATACATTGTTCCTAAAATCTCTTTAGATATAAGAAAACAGTTTAGACGAAAGAATTCCTGTAACTGATATTGGGCTCGTCCCGAAAAGAGTTTTCACAGGAAAAACTAAGTGTAAACTTCACCCAGATTTTGGGGTAAAGATTACCTGCAACAAAAATTACCCCATGTGGGTAAACTTTACCCGCACATCTCGGGTTTTCTTCTGGTTTTACCCACGCTTGTGGGGAACTTTTGACAGTTCTAACGATTCGGCAAAACAGCCTTTATGAAGCCGCACTTATCCGATTTGCCTGTTAGACCAACCATCAGCTAACTTCACTTTAGCGATTCAAAGCTAATGGCTTCCAATTTTTGAGACGTTAGTGACAACTTTCATGAGAACAAAAGAAAGTTTCTACCCATCGAGGGTAATATTGGTGTTTTACCAATACGAACAGGTAAAAATACGAAATGACCTGCAACACTATTTCCCCTAAGTTTTTTCTGTGTTTTAAAGAGAAATTTCATAAACGCAACGTTCATGTAATTGAATTAAGAAGCATTGTCTTTGAAACATGTTTCACTATCGGCGCAAAAACTGTAGGCATCTGCCTCTCAAGCTTAACAACTCAGTCAACAAAAATGCTAGAGTAATGAGTGAATAGTCAGTGGAAAGCTGAAAGTGTTCTGCGTGAACGATCTTGAAAATTTTAATATAAAAATTTGTTGTGCTCTTCATACTGAAAAATGTAAAAAAAAAAAGTAAGGAATTCCGGGCACATTCAAGAAGAGTCAAGTTTCGAGCATTATTTCTTATACGAGAAGCAATGAGAAAAATTTGAAGAAATTCATGAATATGAGGAAAATATGCGTGAATAAATTGCAGTTGACAAATCTGAGATATAATAAAAATTGTTGGTTGAAATTAAAAAAATTTACAACTATACTATCTTCAGTTCTAATGAAGATATTAAAGCGATTCAAACTCCAAACTGTAGCGGAAAGTCTCTGTGATTATGTACAATCTCCCGGAAGGATGTCATTGTTTTATTTTTAGTGGAAATCGCGATATTTTTAGGCGTTTTCTGTTGTTGTAAAAAAAGTGTCAGAAGGCAGCGGGGGCCCTTTTTTTTCTGCTGACCACTGATGTCTTTCTTTAACCCGTGCTTCTGAACTCTTGCCCAGACACTGACGCCTCTTCTGACCGGCAGCCAAAAAATGCACGCCCTCTCGCTCCTAACACGCACTTAAGAACAACAAGGAAATGTCCGAAAATATTGCGATTTACATCAGAAATAAAACAATCGCGTCCTTCCTGAAGACTCTAAATAATTACAGAGCCTATCCGTTACAGTTTGCAGTTTGAATCACTTTAATATCTTCATTAGAACTGATGATAGTATAGTTGTTTATTTTTGTAATTTTAAGCAACAATTTTTATTATATTTCAAATTTTTCAACTGCAATTCGTTCACAATTATTTTCCTAATATTCATGAATTTTTTCGATTTTTTCCCATTGCCTCGAAAATATGCCCGATATTCCTTACGTTTTTTACGTTTTTCACCCTCCAAAGCACAAAAACATTCTCACATTAACGTCTTCAAGCTTATGTACATATATGGAACACTTGCAGCTTCCAAAGACTATTCGCTCATTACTGTAGCATTTTCTTTGCTGAGTTGTTAATCTTCGATAGTACTAAAAATTCACAATGATTGTTATCACGGTTCCGTTCCAGGACACCAAATATAGCAAGGGTGACGAAAATATGTCTCCAAACTTTAGTCAACTGTACAGCGATGCATTCATTTATTTGATTCAACAAAACTTTCATTGATATAATAATAAATTTTTCAGAGTGTGTCGAGAAGTGCATATACAATTATACATATTTCGATAATGAAAGATTTTTGAGTAAAAAAATTTAAAAAAAAGTTATTTAACCTATAGTTCTAATTTCGATTTCGTATATTCACAGCAATTATTTGTCCAATGAATACATCTTTCTGGACCTAGAAATAATTTATTGCTGGAAAGAAAGGGGCTCCACATAAAAATTCAGCAAAAATCGAGGGGAACATCTCTGAAGAGAAAGACGGGCGATGGTAAATTTCGCCCTGGGTACCTGAGGTAGGTTCCCCCACTACACGGCTTCCCCTCACTCAGTCGAGCTGCCGTCATCGATCCTAGTCAGCGGGAGTCCTTTGTACATAATGAGCACGAAAATGCGGAATATAACATTTTTTAAATTTAGCACTGATCAATTTATAAATGAAATATTCGAAATCTGCTAATTATAACGATTCCAATGATATGTAATTTGACTCAAAAAAGTTGAAAATCAAGGAGGGCTCAAGGCTTTAGTTTATAGGTACACTATTCTACTTCGTTTGTTTCGAAGAGATTCGTGTGGCCTGCTTTTTTTTCCTCATAGAGGAAGCTTTGTAATGGTAACATTTTGCAAAAAATTTTTATTCATTTAATTGAACCCTCCCTAATTTTTCCCTAATTCGAAGAGCTTATTTTCCTCACTAATATCTTGAATTATATAATTATATAATTAATTCATTTACTATTCCTTCAATAGGAATTAAAGTTAATGGGATGCCAGGACGAATTAATCAATTCAATTTATTTATTAATCGACCTGGGGTATTTTTTGGTCAATGCTCAGAAATGTTTGGAACTTATTATGAATTTATACAAATTGTAATTGAATCAAATATTTTTTGAATATTTTTGAATGGAATTAATTTAATTTAAAAATCATTAGATACCTTAATTTAGAGTAATTATTATTTAAATAATTTATATTAACATATAAATAATATATACTTCTGATGAATAACAAAAATTATTTAATTTTATAACATTAATATGTCATATCAAAATTATTAATTTTTTATTTTTATATGTAATTTATAATTTATATTTGAATTTTTTTTCCATTTATTTCTTTTTTTATCCCTCAAATAAAGCCTACAAACTGATTTTTTTTATTTCCATATTTTACATTCATATTTATTCTTATAGATAATAACTTATATTTTTTCAATTATAAAAAATTTATATCTAATAAAATTGATAATAATAATAATAATAATAATAATAATAATTTAAAATATATGAAATTTAAATTTAAATGATAAGAAATTTATTTTCCGTTTTTGACCCTTCTACAAGAGTTACTTTTTCATCAAGTTGATTAAGAATAGTATATTTTATATTGTTTCTACCAGATTACTTTTAGGCCCTCTATATATTTAATTTTATTTCATCAATTCTCAAATTTTATTGCCAAAGAAATAAAAATTTATTTGGATACAAATTTTAATTTGTATAATTTATTATTATTTAAATCTTTATTTATTTTTATTACATGAAATAATTTTATTAGATTATTTCTTTATATTTTTAATATAAAATATTTTCAATATTATTATTTGGATGAATTAAAAATTCTTTCCATATATTTGTTCATTTAACATCCCAAGGAACTCCTTATATTTTATTACCTTTTATAGTAATAATTGAATCAGTTAGAAATATAATTCGTCCATTAACATTAGCAACTCGGTTGTCAGCAAATATTATTGCAGGACATTTATTAATAACATTAGTTAGTCAGTCGACAAATAATTTAGGATCAATTTTTTTAATTTTAATAATTTTAGTTCAATCTTTACTTGCAGTTTTAGAAGTAGCAGTTTCTCTTATTCAAGCTCATGTATTTTTTATTTTAAGATCATTATATTCATCAGAAACGAAACTAATGAATTCATGAAAATATATTTTTTGAATCATCTTTATCATATTGCTACAGGAAGTAAAAATATAATGAAAGTAAATAATATTTAAATTTTAATAAAATATATATTCTTTGAATCTATTATTATATATTCTTTTCTGTAAAGTATAAGAAACAAATATGACAACTCTTATACATATTATAATAATAATATAAAATTACATTAAAATATTATTTCTTGACTCCAAAAATAATTATTTTTCATAAACTATCTGAATAATTTAAAAAATTATTATTTAATAATGATAATTCACACATTTTAGTAAAAATTGCATCGTTCTTGGATATGAATGCATTTTTGTGGTTAACAATTCAACAATTTGTTCAAATGTCATCCTTTTTTGATTGAAAATTCAACTGTTTTGTCGAAAACTCGTCTTTTTGGGTTGAAAATTCAAGTATCTTCGTAGAAAATTTACCCATTGTTTAAAACTCATATTGAAGTATGAAAATATGTTTCTTCGTTAAGGATATTTGGTGGCCCTAAGAAGGACATGAATCAAAATAATCTGGTAAAACAATATAAAATATACGATTCCTAATTAATTTGATGAAAAAGTTACTCTTGTAGGAGGGTCAAAAACGGAAAATAAATTTCTTATCATTTGAATTTAAATTTCATATATTTTAAATTATTATTATTTATATCAATTTTATTAGATATAAATTTTTCATAATTAAAAAAATATAAGTTATTATTTATAAGAATAAATATGATTGTAAAATATGAAAATAAAAAAAATTACTTTGTAGGCTTTATTTGAGGGATGAATAAATAAAAAAATAAATAAAAAATTCGAATTTAAATTATGAATTAAATATAAAAGTAAAAAATTAATAATTTTAATATGACATATTGATGTTATAAAATTAACTAATTTTTGTTATTCATTAGAGTACATATTATTTATATGTTACTATAAATGCTTTAAATGATCATTGCTTTAAATTAATATATCTAATGATTTTCGAATTGAATTATTTCCATTCAAAAATATTTTAAAATTATTTGATTCAATAACAATTTCTATAAATTCATAATAAGCTCCAAACATTCCTGAGCATTGACCAAAAAATACCCCAGGTCGATTAATAAATAAATTTAATTGATTAATTCGTCCTGGCATCCCATCAACTTTAATTCCTATTGAAGGAATAGTAAATGAATTAATTATATAATTATATAATTCAAGATATTAGTGAGGAAAATAAGCTTTCCAAATAAGGGAAAAATTGGGGAGGGTTTAATTGAATGAATTAAAATTTTTTGGAAAATGTTACCATTACAAAGCTTCCTCTATTATTATTTTATTATACCATTAAGCCATTTCCCTTTCGGGGTAGGCGTGACTT